>PVHT020003144.1:8582888-8795066 GCA_004024745.2 Catagonus wagneri | reverse complement strand
TCCCTCCCCTCTGCCTAAGGCCTGATACTCCAGACAACGGAGGGTTCTAGGGACAACGGTGAACAACGCAGCCCTGAGCTGGGTTGGCCTCATCCAGCCTCACAGGCCAGCTCGCCCATCCACCTGAGCTGGGAGAGACTCAGAGGCCCTGTTTAAGACAGGGCAGCCCAGCCGGGGACTCCTTAAACCTGTAACTGATGATTTCAACTCTACTTTTCCTTTAAGCCTTTCTGAACAACACGATGGTATAAACCCTGGCCTAGAGCTTAGAAGTTACGCCTCAGTTCGGACAGGACCCTCTGAGGTGCCTCTGCTCCCCAGTCCCCACTGCCGGGTGTCACCTGTAAGCGCTTCCCTGCCCGGGAGTTTGCGTCCTCTCTAACAGAGGGGACAGAGTCAGGCAGCTTCGTGTCCCACAAGTGCGGGCGGGAACGGGGGCTCCGCCTCAGTAAGGAACCAGGCGCGCTGCAGGGAAGCGGCACCTGCGGGGCCTCCGCCCCTTCGTGAGGGTGGGAGCTCCCTGAGCCCAGTGCCTCTTCCTGGCCCCGGAGGCCCTTCTTAGGAGGTGACACAGAAGCGGGACACGACTCACTGACGTCAAGTGAAGAGAAGCAAAACCTCGCGGGATAGGGAGAGGCTAGAACAGGAAGAGGGTCCCAGAGAGCACCGACGTCCTCACCGTAAAATGAGATAAAATAAACCCGCACTACTTCCAACGTCCTAACACACAGGCCGCAGTGCCCCCGCCCTGTAAGTCAAGCACCCGCAGTGGGAGAGGCTGGACCGAGTCACAGAGACAAAACCCACACGTGGAGGGCCCGGGCCTCAGGGAGGGTGAACGCGGTGGAGCTTGACGTCGTCCCATGACACCAGGTGACCAATAAAGAGCCGGGTGTGAGCCCTCCACTTTCACCTGCGCCTCTCGGGGCCGCCGCACTGCGGGGAGGAGGTGGCTGGTCGGCAGGGGCCGTGAACCCACAGGAATGGACCTGTTGTCCAGGAAACAGGAAGACACAAATCCCGTTTGTTTGCCTCACTCTGCCCCTTTCGTGGCGCGACAACAATCTTTCTGACTCTGCTGATGGTGACACACAGTGTCCAGGGGACGCCAAGCTGGGGGTGAAGGCGCATGGACATGTGTGACACAGAGCTCCCCAGTCACGGGTTCTGAAACGAGGCTCACTCTGGAGTGCCCTGCAGAGCCCGTGGGCACAGCTGTGGGCCCGTGGCATGCAGCCCCCGCCCAGGAGGGACCCAGGTTGCCCCGATCCCTCCCTCTGGCGCTGCTGGCTGGACACTCCCTTTACAGGACTGGGGCCTCACCAACGGTCCCGTCCGCTGTCCGCACCTACGAAGGCCAGTGTCAGGGCTCAGGCCTCCCTCCGTGAAGCCCCAGGTCCGCTGACTGAGGCCTCTCCTCCCAGGCTCCAGCCCCAGGGGGTCAGGCCAGCTCTCAGGGAGGGGTGAGAGCAGAGGGTCCCCCCTCCAGGAGCAGTCCTGGCAGCTTGTCCAGAGCAAATCTTCCATCCTGGGCTGGGATCCTGGGCAGTGGCCCCTGCTCAGGAAGGGACCCAGGGTCCCGCCCAGGAGGTGCACGCGTGTCTCTCCAGCTGCAGGAACCCAGCAAACTGTGGAATGCCCATAGGCACAGTCCCCCCGCCAGGCCTTTGCACGTGCCCTCTCGACCACCCCCAGGGCCCCATGCGGTAGACTTTCCTCTTCTGTTCTTGTTCCATCCCAGGATCTAGAACAGTGTCTGCACAGAGAGTCGCAATAAACACTTACAGAAAGAGGAAGAAAAGGCAGATGAGACTAAGATCAGAACTGCTGAAGGCAAAGGGGTGTGTGGGTGCACGTGAGCTCACGTGTATACTGCGGACATGTGTGCACATGTGTGCACATGTGGGTTCATGCGTGCACCATGTACACGTGTGTGCGTGCATGTGCACATGGGTTCACGTGTGTACTGTGTACACGTGTGTGCGTGTGTGCATGCGAGTGTATGTGTGCACACTGGGAATGGCTTCATCTAGCGCCGAGTTCTGCTGGATGACCCAGAATATGAGGACAAGTGTAGAGCAAAGAGGCTCTGGGTGTCCTTGTTTGGGGTCAGAGCGCAGAGCTGGGACATGAAGGAGGAGAGGGTGCCCTGGGCACTCCCGGGGCGGGGTGGGGGACAAGGCACAGCTGCTCCCTGGAAAGGCAGGGGAGGAAGCCAACAGGGAAGCTGAGGATGGATGGCAGAAGCAGTGCCGAGGGGTAGAGGATGTGGGTATCCATTCAGAATGGAGATGGGCCCAGAGAGAGGTGGGGGCTGGGGGGGCACGTGGAGGGATGAGAGGTGGGAGCGGGGTAGCTGGGGCTCGAGGATGGACAAGGGAGCAGAGTCGGGAGCTCAAAGGGCTTCTTTTTCGGTCTCTTTAGGGCTGCACCTACGGCATATGGAGGTTCCCAGGCTACAGGTGGAATAGGAGCTGCAGCTGCCAGCCTACGCCACAGACACAGCAACGCGGCATCAGACCCACACCACAGCTCACAGCAATGCCGGACCCTTAACCCACTGAGCGAGGCCAAGGATGGAGCCTGTGTCTTCATGGACCCTAGTCAGGTTCGCTACTGCTGGGTCATGACGGGAACTCCTAAAGGGCTTCTTTTAACCCAGGTACAAGCCGGCCTCTGGCCCGGGAGTCGGGGTCCCTCCACCACGGCGGGGCACGGCCTGAACAGGGGCTTCACCTGGGCCTCCTTCTTTGCTGCCCATCCACCCTTCTGGCCCCTGGGACCTAAATGACCTCAGGGGCCACCCGGGGAGCACAAAGCTGTGGACACAGGGACACTTGTTGGAGGACGCGCTGTCCCTGAGGGAGAAAGGACAGAACCCAGGCAAGTGTGAGCTCAGCAGGCTCAGGGGCCCAGGGTGAGCCCACTGCTGACTTTCACCTACCTCCCCAGCTGAGCTGAACCCAGATTTCAAAGTAAGGCAGGTGTCAGAGAGTAAGGCAAGTAAGTAAAAGGCAGCAGAGGCCCCGTGAGCCAAGGGTCTGTGGTCCTAGAAGCGGCCCTGGGGACAGAGGTGACTGCCTGGGACCCCGAGCAGGAAGGAGCCATCTCAGCAAGGCTGTGCTCGCTGCTCAGCATCCCGCCACGAGAGTCAACATTCTTCAAGCCGTCGGCTCAGCCATCCTGGGCGCACTTTTAAGTCCGCAGAGTCCTCTTCCAAACACCCACCCGTACTTCAGAGAAACACGCTGCGGTTCCTAACCAAGTAATAAAGGCAGAAAACGGGCAGCTGAGAGGTGAACTTGGCTGAAGCCGCTGCCAGCGTGGCCCCTCCTGGGGCGGCAGGCTGTAGGTTTGCAGAAGGAGCTGGGTTCACTCTGCGTCTCTGGGACATCCAGACGAACGGCGGGAAGTGTCAGCTCTTCCTTACCAGCTGCCCAAGGATGCTGCACCCCTTGAGCGCTGACAACGTGAGGGAGAAGATGGGTGTCCCTTCCAAAGGCACCTTCGGCCGGGGGGACGGGGACGGGGACGGGGTATGAGGCGCCCCTCCTCAAGGTCACGAGTCTGTTTCACCTTCTTCGTGAGGAGCTGCCTCCGGGGCCTGTGGGAAGCGAGCAGAGCTCCGCCCCCACTTCGGGCGCAAGGGCCAAGGGCGGGAAGCTGCCTTCATCACGGTCTCCCCAAGGCCTACGGGAGCTCTGAGGCTGGGTTATCCGCCCATTTCACAGCTGAGCGACTGAGGCTCAGAAAGATGGAGAATCTGGAGCCAGTTAGAGGCAGGCGGTCCATGGCCCTGAGGCCTGGCCAGCTAGGGAGGCCCGGCGGGAGAGCCTGGTGGGAGCCGGGGCTGGGGGTGGGGGGCTGTGCTCAACACCTGCTGTCTTCATCTTTACTTTATACTCATTCTCCAACAAGTAATTCCTCCTCCGGCCTCAATATTTCAAGGTCAGCCTTTCTCTGTGCTTTGCTGGGTGACAGAGTGGAAACAAATGTGCCTTCACCTGGACCGTCTCCGTGCCTCCCCTGGTGCGGGGTCCAGACACAGAGGGGCCTGGGGCCTCTCCCTGCACATATGCACGAGGCTCACGCTGGGGTCAGAGAATGTGTCACCTGGCATCTCTCTCCTTCGGATGACTCAAGAAAACTCCCTGGATGAACCCTATCTGAGTGGAGGAGGGAGCAGCCGGCCCCCAGCCTGCCGTCTGCAGCTCTCCAGTCCCTGCCGTGTGCCCACGTGCCAGGCCACGTGGTCCGGGCCTGAGTGCAGCCACAGGAGTGCACCCTTGGCACCCGGTCCACCACATGCCCTTGGCCGCACCTGCCAGAAACACACGTGCTGATGGTCTGGGCAAGCGGGGTGGTGTCCAGTGACAGAGCTGCAGGCCAGTCCTCACGGAGCCCAGGGCGGGGAGGCGGGCTGGCCGGGCTCAGGATGCGGCTTGTGGGAAACAGGAGAAGGAGCCAGTGCCCGTGCAGTTCCTAGGGCCCCATCCTCACTGTCCCTTCCTCCCAAAGGTCTTGAGCCCAGCACCGCCCGAGGGGGGCCTGCCTCCAGTGACGAGCAGACAGGCCGCCCTCCAGGCCCAGGGCTCACCTCTGCAGACTCACACACAGGCTGGCACTGAAGGTACTGGTTTTAGTCGAGGGTGGGGGCGTCTGGCTCCAAATGGCTCTTACCCCCGCCTGGCAGCCCGCACGCGGTTTCTGCGCCACCCAGAAGACGAGCCCCCCTCCTCCAGGCAGACGCAGCCCTGCGAATGAGAGCCGGGCTAGTCAGGCCCCGTCGCCGGCACCTTTGGCTGGATGGTGAGTGGACGACGCGGCCTGCCTGTGACAGCTCTGCCTGGCATCACAGCTGCTGCACGAACAGCCTGCTGGGAGCGGCCAGCACGCCCTGTGTGACAGCCCGCTTCTACACAAGAGCTTTGCCTGCTGTGAATAAGGGTCCACGGATGCCCTGCCACGCTAACCAAGCCGTGGGTGAGGCACTTCAGAGCCTTCATTAGCTTCACACCTCCCACCTCCCGTGACTGCGATGGCTGCTCTTTCTTCTGAAATTAGTAAAAGCATCTTCTCCGCTCCTGCTGCGAAGAGTCCAGTCCTGTTCCGCTAGCAGCAGCACTGCATGGGCTCAGGTCGGCGAGACGCGTGCCCAGGCCCTGATCTCCGGCTCACCCAGCTCACACCCTCCCACGGAAGGCGAGCTACCCCGTGTGGGTACCTTCCTCGGAGAGGGGCCTGAAAACTGGAGGAACAGAGCCTCCAAGACACAGGGCGAAAGGATGGCACGGAGACGAGTGGGGGCAGGGAGTCGGAGCTGCCAAGGAAGCCCCGCCCCAGCGCAGCGACCCACCGACAGGAGGGACCACAAACTGAGGAGTGAGGGCTTCGCGCTCCACATGTTGCACACAACCCCCAGATCCTGCTCAGGAGAGACGGGTCCCCAAAACCGACAGAAAACGCCCAGGAAAAGCACAGAACTGGAAGGAACGGGAGCCCCTCAAAGGGCCACATGCAGACTCCCTCGACCCCCAAAGCAGCATGAACATCCCAGGCTGAAAAGTGCAGGGTCACAGATGAAGGGGACCTACTTAGTAATGCTGAAGCACCTGCCAGAGAGGTAGGAACCAGGTGGGACGCTCCCTGGGGACCGAGTCGCTGGCCGGAGCCACTTCTGTCACCTCAGGCTAACCTTGCGAGTGCCGGCCAGGTGGATGCGGGAGTTTTGGAATTCTCCGTCCAACCTGCCAGTGTCAGTGGGTGGGTCCTGATGAAAACCCAGCCACCCCTGCACCTTGGCTGGGGCCTCACAGCTGCCCAGCGATAACCCTGCCCGGCAGCGTGCCTTAGTAGTAGCTGCAGCACCCCCACAACAGGAGGGTGCGGGCATCCCACACAGGGGACCTTGAGTGCCTGACTCGTGGTCAGGCAAGACTGTGCCTCTGGGCCCCACAGGGTATCTCCCCAAGAAGGCCACTCCTTCAAGACTGGGGGCGGTAGCTGATTCACCTACTACATGGAAACGAACGTGGGGAATGGGCAAAATGAGAAGTGAATAGGTTCCAGAACAAGATAAAACCTCAGAGAAAGAATTACAGAAAACACAGATAAGCAATCTACCTGATAAAGAGTTAAAAGTAATGGTCATAAATGTCACCAAACTCCACAGAAGAGTGGACGAATACCAGGAGAACTTCAACAAAGAGAAAGTGTAAGAAAGTACCAAACAGAAGCTGTGCCTGAATGAAAAGATGCACTAGGGGGCTTCACAGGAGACTGGATGGACAAGGAAGAGCGAGTCAGCAAGCAGGAGGCAGAGCACTGGAACACAGCCGGTCAGGAACAGGGAACTGAAGACACCTTAAGGGACCCAGCGGAACAGAGAATGGGCAGCTGAAGACATCTTAAGGGACTCAGGCGGACAGAGAATGGGAAAAACTGAAGACGCCTTAAGGGACAACATTCAGTGGAATAACATTTGCATTACAGGAGCCCCAGAAGAGAGAGAGAGAATGAGAGAGAGGGCCCAAAAAATTATTTGAAGAAATAGCAGCCAAACCTTCCCTAATCTGGGAAAGTAATAGGCATCCAGGTCCAGGGATCCCAGAGAGTTCCTAATAAGATGAGCCCAAAGAAACACACGCCGAGACACACTGTAATTAAAACAGTAAATGGCTAAGAGTAAGGAGACACTCCAAAGCAGCAAGAGAAAAACCACACCCGCCCAGCTGCTGCCATTGCCAAATGCTCTGGGCAATGCCCAGAGGCTTGATCACTGTCCCTTCCCAGGACCCCACAACTAGGAGCAGCTGAAGCAGCACTTCCTATGGGGACTAAGCAGGACGAGGTGCTTCTTGCATAGTCTGCAGGTGGCGGGGCAAACCACTGCAGTTACCTCTGACTCCAGAGATGGGCGTGGCCCACCACCACTGGGGACCCCTGAACAAGAAGCACTTGCAGCCCCAAACACCTCAGAGGGCACCACAGAGGAGGACATGGTGACAGAACACCGACTGTTGTTGCTCTCACTCCCTTCCCCTGTTGCTGCCACTGCCTAAAGCTCTGGGCAGTGCCCACACGCTTGATCTGTCACTTCCCAGGATCCTGTAACCAGGAGCAGCCTGTGCAGCACCTCCTGTGTGCGCTAAGATGGGGTGCTTCTTGCGTGGTCTGCAGGTAGTGGGGTCAAACCACCGCAGTTATCACTGACTCCAGAGGTGGGCATGGCCTGTTATCACCAGGGGTCCCTGAACTGGCACCGCTTGAGGATCCGGTCACATCAGAGGGGGCATTGCAATCGAACACCACCCATTGTTACTCTCGCTCCCCTGGGAACTCACACACCCTGCTGCTGCCACTGCCACCTAGGCACCTTGTAAATTTGCCTAAGCCTCCTTACCACTTCCCAGGGCCCTGAAACTAGGTGCAGCCTGTGCCACCTTCCTGCAGGTCCTTGCTGCTGTTAAGAGCCCAGCAACCAGGCACTGACTACTAGCCCTACCCACTGCCTCCTTCTCCCTGGAAACATGCTCAGCACCCTGGGGATAACAGCCTGCTCACACTGAAGAAAGAGACAGCAAATATTCAAACTCCCATGCCAAAAATAAATAGTAACCCCCCACAAAATACAAAGGGGTGCTCTTGCATAGAAGTAGTCCCCTAAGACTACAGTTTGGCTTCCCTAAACTCACAGACAAAGAAAAACCTAAGCAAGATGAAGCAGCTCAGAAACCACTCCCAGTTAAAGGAACAGGGGAATTCACCTGAAGTAGCACACAGTGAAACAGACCTCGGCAGTCTGATAGACACTGAATTTAAAAAGGAGGCAGTGAAAATACTGAAGGAATAAGGCTGAATATGAATTAATTAAGAGCAGAGATAAAAAGTAATGCAGATTCCTTTAGAAATGAACTAGAAAATAAAAGGAGGAACATAGAAAAATTACAAAATTCATTTGCAGAGATGCAAATTGAGCTAAAGGTACTAAAGAGCAGAATGAATAACGCAGGGGAACGAATTAGTGACTTGGAAGATAGAATAATGGAAATCACCCAATCAGGACAGCAGACAGAAAACCAAATGAAAAAACACGAAATCAATACGAGATCTATGGGATAATATAATGCGGTCCAATCTACGCATAATAGGAATTCCAGAAGGAGAAGAAAAAGGAGATTGAAAATATATTTGAAGAAATTATGGCTGAAAACTTTCCAAATCTAAAGGAAACTGATATCAAGATACAGGAAGCACTGAGGGCCCCAAACAAGTTAACCCAAATAGGCCCACACCAAGACACATTATAATAAAAATGGCAAAAGTTAAAGACAAAGAGAGGATTCTAAAGACAGTGAGAGAAAAAGCGTTAATTATAAGGGACCCCCCCCATAAGGCTATCAGCTGATTTCTCTACAGAAACACTACAGGCCAGAAGGGAGTGGCAAGACATATTTACAGTTCTGAAAGGAAAGAATCTGCAGCCTAGAATACTCTATCCAGCAAGAATATCATTTAAAATAGAAGGGGAAATAAAAAATTTCTCCCACAAACAAAAGCTAAGAGTACAACAATACTGAACCCATTCTAAAAGAAATACTGAAAGGGCTTCTTTAATTAAAAAAAAAGTAAGAAGAAATAGGATGGAGGAAAACAATCACCTAAATAAGCCAGAATATAGATCTAAAAGATGAAAAAAAAAACTACTCTAAAAGCGATGAAAAACACAAGGAACATCAAAAGGATACACACGAAGATGTTAGAAAAGGACTACAAAATCATAAAATGTGGGGAAGGAAAGTAAGAAAATATAGATTCATTTTTTTTTTAAATAATGTGTTTGAGCCTATATGACTATCAGGCTAAAGCAAGCAGATACAGGAAGGGATTAAAATACTTAAAAAAAAGGGCAACCACAAATCAAAACCAAACATTACATTCACAGCAAATATAATACTCAATGGAGAAAAGCTGAAAGACTTCCCACTAAAATCTGGAACAAGACAAGGATGGCCACTCTCACCACTGTTATTCAACATAGTATTGGAAGTCCTAACGACATCAATCAGACAAACAAAAGAAATAAAAGGTATCCAAATTGGAGGAGAAGAGGTAAAATTGTCACTCTATGCAGATGACATGATACTATATATAGAAAACCCTAAAGACTCTACCCCAAACTACTTGAACTGACCAGCAAATTCAGCGAAGTAGCAGTATATAAGATTAACATTCAGAAATCAGTCACATTTCTGTATACTAACAATGAAATACTAGAAAAAGAATATAAAAATATAATACCTTTTAAAATTGCACCCCCAAAAAATCAAATACCTGGGAATAAACCTGACCAAGGAGGTGAAAGACTTCTTTGCCGAGAATTATAAAACATTCATCAAGGAAATTAAAGAGGATGCAAAGAAATGGAAAGATATTCCATGCTCCTGGGTTGGAAAAATTAATATTGTAAAAATGGCCATACTACTCAAAGCATCCTACAGATTCAATGCAATTCCTATCAAATTACCCATGACATTTTTCACAGAACTACAGCAAACAATGCAAAAATTTATATGGAACCACAAAAGACCCAGAATTGCCACAGCAATCCTGAGGAACAAAAGCCAAACAGGAGGGAGTTCCCTTCATGGTTCAGTGGTTAACGAATCCGACTAAGAACCATGAGGTTGTGGGTTCGATCCCTGCCCTTGCTCAGTGGGTTAAGGATCCGGCGTTGCCGTGAGCTGGGGTGTAGATCACAGATGCGGCTCGGATCCCGCATTGCTGTGGCTGTGGCGAAGGCCGGTGGCTACAGCTCCTGTTAGACCCCTAGCCTGGGAACCTCCATATGCCGCGGGTGTGGCCCTAGATAAGGCAAAAAAGACCAAAAAAAAAAGCCAAGCAGGAGGCATAATTCTCCCAGACTTCAGGCGATATTACAGAGCCACAATAGTCAAGACAGTGTGGTACTGGTACCAAAGCAGACACACAGACCAATGGAACAGAATAGAGAACCCAGAAATAAACCCACACACCTATGGTCAATTAATCTTCGGGGATGCCCTTGAAAGGCCTTGTCTGTAAAGACCTCTCCTGCCTCCCTCCCCCTTGGGGAGCTCCAGAGGACCCCGCAGTGTCCCGTGATGGGATCTGCTTCCTCAGGGAAAGGGCCCTGCACCCACTTCTCAAGGAGAGCAGGACCATCGCCCATCCTCCCCCAGGTGCCTCGCCTGCAGGTCCGAGCGGAGGCCGCTGGAGCTTCTCCGGAGGTCTGGTTGGAAGACAGACACTTCTGTCCAGTGTTGTGACCCCGAAGTTTCTGCCTGGAGACATCCGGGGAACGCTTACTAACCTATGTCCCCTCAGGAGGCTATGTAAAAACAGCTAATTCCCAATGTCCTTTGTCTAGTTGGTCATGGCAATGACCCAATCCCAGCAGCGTTTGAGTATGTGCTCAGGGATTCCTATCTGGCACCAGATAAAGGCGAGGGTTTCCACTGGGCTTGAAGAGGAAGCCGAGCCGGTACCGGTGCACTCAGCCGACTTCTAGGAATCCCTCGGAAGACCGGCAAGCTGTGTTTTCAAAGGGCATTGTTGGCTTGAACCCCATTTTGTCCCTCTGGCCGTACTGGACCTTGGGAACTTTCACTTTGCCACATGTTTGCCCAACTCATATTCTCCTCCTTAAACGTTCATTCATGTAACTGAACTCATTGCCAAATGACAGAGCAGATGGCAGTGTGATTCTTCAGAACACGCTTCAAACCGGGGATTTTAAACTCATGCTTTTTAGGTGCTGTCATTTAACAAGAGCGTGCTCTCTAAGCAGACAAGCACTTCATTCCCCAGCAATGGTTCATGCGATTCTCTAGGAGATGACGCAGAGCCGCTCTGCGCAACGGCCGCGGGCTGGTCATCACCCAGCAGTTGGTGACACACACGGCTCTGGCCGCCTCTGCCCCGCAGGGCCCACAATGAACTTCTCAGGGGCCTCTGGGGCCCTTTACTGAGCGGCCAGTGAAAGTGTCTCAAATATCTGGGCCACCCTCCTGCCTGTACTGAACGTGGGAGGCACAGTGACATTGAGGGAACTGCTAAACAGGTCCTCCCGGCTGCCTGTCAGCAGCCCTGTCACGTGCACGGGACCAAGCGGACCAGCTGGGGACACACGAGAACACCCCACGCTGGCACGCCAGCAGGGGTGGGGGGAGGTGCCAAAGTCTGGGACCCCATAAACATAAATGGCAGCTCACACGTTGAGGGGCAGTTGGACTTTGGGAGCCGTGCCCTGCTGTTCAGCCGCTGGGGCAGATCCGGCCGAGGATGAGTCCTGGAAACAGAAAGAAGAGACAGTGAGAGGACAGGAGGCTCTCTCGGGGGAGAAGGGCAGTCGGGGTGGCGTCCAGGGGCATCTGGTTGCCTCCGCGGGTCCCAGGTTCCATTTGCTGCGTTTTAGTAACAAACTTCAGCCCCACGGAGGGAGCCTGGCGGCCAGTGAAGCCTGAGCCTCCTGCAGCGGCTCAGTAAACCGCTCCAGCCTGGGGCTGGGCTGCACGGCATCACACTGTGTCCAACACGAGGAGGCCTCTTTTATTCTTAGAACTTGAATGAATCACTCCTGTGTTTGTCTAAGATAATCCAAACCAAACCCTTCATGCTACAAAACATGCGCTTATTTAAAAACTGCATCCCCAGGCACGAAAGAAAATTGGTTCCCTGGCAGCAGACAGAGGGGTGGCTAGAGGGGGACAGGATTCAGAGCAGGATTCTCCCGCCTGGCCCCAGGTGCTCAGAGCTCAAAGGTTCACCCTGTGAGGAGGTGACGGGGGACCTCCTTCCAGGTGGTTCCTGCTAAGTGGCAGGTGCACAGGGAACTGGCTGAGGGGCTGGTTCAGAGTCAAGCAGAGGGACCGAGGCTGCAAGATGGAGCCCCACAGATCCAGCCTGTGAACGCAACGTCTCCCGAGTCCCCTTGCCACACAGCTCGCTCGTGCCACCCCGGCCCTCTTCAGGCAGCACTCTGGCTTTCTGTTCAGAGTACCGGGTGACATGGTGAGCTGAACTCTGACCCGCAAAGGCTGTGGCCTCCTACTGCCCTCCGCCCGCAGGGACCACGACAGGTGGCAACTCCCAAGACAGAATGCTTCAGAACTGCTTCTCCTTGCCTGGACACAGAGCTTCTGGCAGAATGAGGACATGAGAACCCACAGGGAATGGTCCCTGCGTCCTCACATCACTGGCGTCCCCAAGCCATCCCACCCCGACGCTGTGTACATGGGAAGGCGGGGACGCTCCTCCTGCTGAGACTCCAGGTCTTCTACTTGCTGGGCCACCTGGTCCCCAGGCCCTCCCCTGGATACAGAGGGCAGGCCCGCCTGCAGCTCCCCTCTCGCTCACAGACGCAGCATGGGCAGGCACCCAGGTGCTCAGGGTCAGCTGAAAGTCTGTGTGAAGATCTTTTGGTGCAACACCAGGGTGTCCTGTGCCCAAGGCCCCCAGCTGTGACCTGTGGAACAGCCTTCCCATGTCAGGACTGGGGTGCTTCCTCCTGGCTGAGGGCCCAAGGCTGATTCCACTTTGATGAAAATGGCTTATTTACTTTCTTTTTACAGCTGCACCCACGGCATATGAAAATTCCCTGGCCAGGGGTCAAACTGGAGCTGCAGCTGCCGGCCCACTCCACAGCCACAGCGACGGGGGATCTGAGCCACACCTGCAACCACTGGATCCTTAACCCAGTGAGCGAGGCCAGGGATCAAACCTGCATCCTCACAGAGATGTCAGGTCCTTAACCTCTGAGCCACAATGGGAACTCCTAATTGCTTATTTTCAAATGATCCTGGGCCTTGAAAGATTAGTGCAGGCCTGGCAGGAGCAGGAACCCAGGCGAGGAAAACGGAGTTCGAAGACGGCCTCAGCTGCTTTCAGATAAAAGTAAGCGGGATGCAGCCTGGCGCAGGCGGACACCCGCCCCTCCCTCCCGCCGCGACCGCCCTGGCACAGCAGAGAGGCCTCCAGGCCGGGCCACGGCGGGAAGGCTGTCTGCCCTGACAAGGTGGCACTCTCTCCGGGGGATTCGTAACAGCCACATGCTGGGCTCAGCCCAGGAGGCCAGCAGAGCCTGACCTGGAGGAGCCAGCAGTGTGAGGACACGCGTGACCCAGTGCTGGGGCCACTGACTCCATGGAGTGGGCGACTCTAGCGGCCCCTCAGGCCTCAGGTTCAGCAATAGCCCAGACAGGAGTCGGACAAGAGGCCACGGACCCTGACTTTAGACCACCAGCTTGTTTAGCAGATGCCAGAGGCCCCAGCACTGCCTCTAACGAGGCCCTTGAGCGGTAGCTGGGAACCAGGCCTTCTCCTTTCCACTGGGATTAATAAAAGGGAAAAGGGTCTGTGGGCTGGCCGGCTGCGCCCACACTAAACGGGGACTTCAAGTGGCTTTTCTTGACACAGACCAAGACCCTGAGAAGAAACATCTTACTTTAATTTTTAATACATGTCCAGAAAACTCTGTCATCGCCCTAAGGAGTCATGAAATGTCCATGTTTTATTCATCATAGGCTGCCGCTCCGTAACACAGGCTGTAAATCAGACTCTCAGGACCATGCTTCCCAAAGAAAACTTTAGAATAAAACATTTATGGTCTGCTTCCTTGCTTGGTTCCAAGAACAGCCAACAACCTGCGGGCCAGAGTGTGCCGGGGTCTCCTTGCTCCTGGCCCCAGGGTTCTGGGCGGTGAGGATGGCGGGGCTGGCAGGGGCAGGGCCTGGGCTGGTAGAGCTCATGATGGCAGCTTGAGGTCAGAGGCCAGGGAGCCTGGAGGAAGAAGTCTGTCCTGGGAGATGGAGCCAGTCTCTGTGCCTAAAGAATGTCCACAGTTCTCTTCATCAGCCCCCAGGACAGCTGACTGGCCCCCTAAGACAGAGGACACAGGGAGGCCAGATTCACCTCAAGTGGCCCCACTCACACTCCTCCCCGAAGCGGCCCCTCGTCTGTGCACAAACTACTGACTCAGCACCTGAGTTGCTGACTCCACGTCTGCTCGGGGGTTGACAGACTCACTCTAAGGTCAAATCTGGCTGTGGCTGCCCCCGCTGTCGGAAATAAAGTCTTCCTGGTGCCGGCTGCTCTTACCCACAGGCCACAGAGTCCAAAATGCTACAAAAACTGGCCGCCCTGCTCGAAGTGTCCAGCCCTGCCCGTCCCCCTGGTCCAAACAGCCATAGCTGTACCCAAAGGGCTCTTTGCTGTGGGGTCTTGTAAGGTTTGACTTTGAACCAACAGATGGAGCCTTTTTTTGCCAAGAAGAACTGCAGGCGGTCCCCATGCTCCACTTCCCCTGCACATGAGCCCACCTACTTGATGGTCTTGGGCCACAGACAGCGCTAGCAGCCCCTGTGGCCACCTCTGCACGAGCCCGCAGACAAAACGCACGCTGGTCATATCTCAAGGGCCTGCCCGCCTTCAAAGAGAAGGTACGTCCTGCGTAGTGAAAGGTTGCAGGAGGGACAGGACTCAAAAACCCTCAGCTCCTTTCAGTGTGGCCGTCTGTCGGCCCACATGTCTGAGAGCCCCCAGGCAGAGAGAGGGGCCATGCACACCTTCCATCCCAGCGCAGTGCCCTTGGATGCCCCTAGAGGCAGACACGGTGAGGGCCGAGGCCGCAAGGCCTGGGTCTTCGACCCCGACTGGGTCTACATGTCCCCTAAGGAGCTGGAACAGGGCTGGGCCGGGGGAGGATGCTGAACTTCTCCACTGTCTTCGTCCACAGACCACGAGCCTCTGCACTGTGGCCAGAGGAGACACAGGGACCGGAGGGCAAGGCCTCAGGTCCTGGGGGCCCACTCTGGCCTCCTGCCCTCTTGGCTCCTTCCACGCAGACCCCTCCCACCCTCACCTACTCCTTGTGTTGCTCCATGGGGGCCTGGGGGCTGTGTGCCTCCTGGTGGGCCGGCTGCTCCCAGAGGCTGGGGTCCACCACGAGCCCCCTTGTACCTGCCAGTGCTGCTCTCTTAGCCAAGAGTTTGCCAACGAGAGGGAGGACGGAGGGGTAGCAGTGCCCCAGGTCCCAGCAGACGCCTCAGACTGGTTCCTGCCTCCTGGTGGCAACAGTAGCAGTGCGGTGGGCATCTGACACCGCGGGTGAAGGCCGGGCCTGGGCAGCCAGCATTCTCGTCTCTACGGCAGGTGGACCCTGGGCAGCACTTCCCACATGTGCAGGGAAAGCTTTTCTTACACAAGGAAGGTCCTCAAGAATGAGATATGTTTTCTTCTTATGCTCGCTCGGTCTTCTTTTTTTGTTCCTTATAAGGCACAGGATTAAATCTGTAACTTCCTGAAGGTGGTAAACATAAGCCCAGGTCCTCTGCAGGCAGGGGAGCGCAGGCCCCGCAGGCTGGGTCGGCACTTCCTCGGCTCAGAGCCCTTCCCAGGCTGTAATGAGAGGAGGTGGCTGGGGGCCCGGCACGCGGATGCGCTGAGAGATGGCTGGGGCGTCTAGCGTGCACTCTTCCAATTCACTCCTTCGGCGCTAGAGAAATGCTCCCTTTTGATGTTCTTGCTGCTCAATTTCATACTCTCCTCCTTCCCCTGATTTTAAAGTGCATTTTCCTGATCTCAAGAGTTTCAACTTGTTTATTTGAAGCTGGTCTGTAAGCCATGGTCTCTCTCAGGCTGAGATGCACCGTGTGGGCCAAAGCCCACTGTTGGCCTGATGGGGTCGGCCTGCACGGACCTGGCCACCCCAGAGACAGCACCCTGCTGGGTGCAGGTCCCACAGCACCATGTACTCCCGTGGCCATCCAGGGATCCAGAGACAGTGCGCATGGAAATGCTGGCTTTGGTTTTTCTGGGTCCCTCTGCTCCTCAAGCTACCCGCCTCTGTGCTAAGCAATTAAGGCTTGCAGACACGAGGAGACTCTGGGGACCCGGTGCTCTGGGGTCCTGTTCTCCGCCTCCCACCCCTCTAGCAAAGCCAGGCCACCAAACACGAGCAGAGGTGGTATACATCCCCTCCATATGGGAGCCTGCAGGAAACAGTGCGCTCAGCACGTCCCACTCCTGCCATGGTGATGGGGACACTGCCAACCGGGGCGGCAGTGGGGTGGGGCGGCAGTGTCCCTGCACTGGCCAGGTGATACGCATTTAGCCTCTGTGACTCACGTGGTCTCCTCACAACCACCAGCTCCTTTGCCGAAGCCTCAACACAGCTGGGCACATGACACGCAAGTAGCTGGTGTGGCTGTGGCCCAGGAAGGCTTTATCTACCGAGCAGGTGGGTGCACTTGGCCTTATCTCCTGGTGTTGGGGGTGACGGCACGCGTGGGGGCCTGTGGCGGACACACGGCATGGGCGGACAGCAGGCTCGGAGGGTCAGCGCTGCCCTTCCTGCAGTGTAGCCAGGCACAGGAGCACCACATGCCCACTGGGCTTCCCAGGCAGCTGGGAGGCTTCTGACTGGGTTTTCTGAGGCTGCTGAGAGCTGTGGGAGCCCCCCTCCTGCTCTGACCCACTGGCCTCCACGCAGAGGGTTTGTCTGCACAGCCCCTTCCCCGTCCTCTCCCTGAAGCCCCTCCTCCCCACAGCAAGGCGCCCCTAGAGGCTCCGCTATTCCCCAGGGCCTGGCGAGCTCTGATCTCTCTGCAGGTCCAGGGTGAGCAGGGCGGGCATCTGAGGCTCAATCCGACTTCGCTTCCACAGCTGCACCCTCCCCACAGCTGCTGGTGTGGCCCCTAGGGGCCGCAAGGCAACACGGCATCTCACGTGCAGCCCACTCAGAAGGCAGGGCAGCTGCCTCAGGTCCCACGGCCACCCAGGGAGGGACGGCCAGCTGGGGGCCAGGACGCAGGACACTGGCATGAATGACACCCCATCCCTGCCAAGGACCTCCAAGTCCAGGGTGCGCGAGACAGCCACAAATACAAGTGACAAAGCAACACAGTCCACAACAGATGTGAGGGACGCCTGGCAGGTGCAGGACAGTGACGGGTAAGGACAGGTGCCAAGAGGAAAGACAGGCCCCCCTTTGCTTCACTGGTGACAGGGCCAGGGCCAGGGCCATGTCCCTCAAGACAGGCCCTGAAAACATACCATCACTTCTGGCTCTGAGCTCCAGCCCTTTCTCTCCATCGACAGGGACGGTGTCAGCAGTTTCACCAAGATGCTGAAGACCTAGGAGCGCTAAACCCAGACCCTCTCCACATCTCACAGGGGCCGAAAGCCCTTGAAGAGCACCTCACCTCTAACTGGGCTGTCCGAATGCTGCTGGAAACTGAGACACACCTCCCACCAGGGCTTGGGGGGCTCTGAGGCTATGACCCCAAAAGTGCCACTGCCTGGCCTCCCTCACGCCTGCCCAGGGGACCAGGGCACAGGAGCCAGGTGGAGCTGAGGAGGGAGCCCCCAGCCCCAGACCCACACCCACGCCCACTGTTACCTGGGTGGGAGCGCTGCAGGACAGGTGCACCAGGTCTCCGATCCTGGCCGCGGCCCGGGGATCACTGGAGCTGATCAGCACGGGGGCACTGATCTCCATGGAGCGCCTGTGGCTGGCAGCCTGCGTGGACCTGTGCGTCACGCTGAGTGCCGTGAAGGAGTGCCGCTTCTTGGTGTTCTTCTTGCTGTCCACACGCCGCTGGAGGGCACTGGCTGCCCCTGGGCTGCCTGAAGCGGGACCGGGGGCCGCACCAGCCACTGTGCCAGGGTCAGAGAGCAGGGAGGCGAGGCAGCCAGACGCCACGGCCGGGCCCGGCTTGTCCATCTCCATCAGCTGCTTGGCAGCATCGTTGAGCTAAGGAGCGGGGGTGGGCAGGCATCAGGGAACAGGCTGCACCCCATGCCAGCCCTCAGAGCTGCCGGCGAGTTCCAATTGCCTGTCCTCCCACCAGCACGTCCAGCACGAATGGGGCCATGAAAATGCACTGGAGGCTGGGGTGGCAGCTGGGCATTTTATTCAAAAGCTGTGTTTTCCACGGGCTGCTACCACATCTGCCCAGTGCAACCCCCATCTGCCCAGCGTCACCCCATCTGCCCAGTGCCACCACCTTCCCAGTGTCACCCCATCTTCCCAGTGCCACCATCTTCCCTGTGCCACCCCCATCTGCCCAGTGTTACTCCCATCTGCCCAGGGTCACCCCAACTTACCCAGTGTCACCCCCATCTGCCTAGTGCCACTCCCATCTTTCCAGGGTCACCCCAACCTGCCCAGTGTCACCATCTGCCTAGTGCCACCCCATCTGCCCAGTGCCAACCCATCTGCCCAGTGCCACCCCATCTTACCCGTGCCACCATCTTCCCTGTGCCACCCCCATCTGCCCAGTGCCACCCCTATCTTCTCCTGAGTGCCCAGAGTGGCAGCAGAACCCCGCGTGCTCCCCACGTCAGGCACGCAGGACGCAGCTTCCCAGGAGTGTGGCCACCCGGGCTGAATGGACTCGGCCGGTGAGGTCTGGGGAGGCGACAGAACACAGGCCCTCTTGGAGCAGGACGCACCTGCAGACCAGGTAGGGACAGTGGGGTCCAAGGGAAGTACTAGCAAAGACCAGGTCACAGAGCTGAGAGCTAGCGGTGAGGCGCCATCCAGGCGCCACTTTGAAGAGGAGTCTGAAGCCTTAGTGGGGGGCTGCGGACTGGCCGAGCTGGGCCTGGAAGGACACACGACTCTGATGGGAGAGGGAGAGGACGTGTGTGGGTCAAGGGACCCTCGAGGGTTCAAGGTCCCTGGAGGAACATGAAGGCCATGTGGCTCCAGCTGTGGGTCCGCAGGTCACCTCGGGCAAGTGCCAGCTGAGGTGCTCAGCTGAGTCGGGGAGCAGGGAGGACCACAGCCATATGTGGTGGAGCCTGACAGCAGGCCAGGCAGGAGGTGCCCTCGCCCCCGAGGTTCTCACTGGCACGCCGATGGGGTTTGCAGCCGGCAGCATCTCAGTGGGTTAAAAACAAACCGAAAAAAGCGGGGCTGGATTTGGGCGGTGGGAGGCGAGATATTTCCTCTCCACAGGCCGAGCAGGTCACAGGCACTGGGTGGCCAGCCACCTTCGGATGGCCCAGGCACAGGGCTGTCAGCATTTCCATTACAAACACCTGTCTTTCACGGGGTGGTTTTGAAAAACTCATTCCCGGCCCCAAAACGTGGGCTCTAAATCCAGGATTATTCTCTCCTTTGAAATGCTGCCTCCAGCCAGGCTCAGCTGTCGGCACTATTTTAAGTCTTTACTCATCTTCTCCCTCAATAGTGCTGCTCGGAGGACAAATGGGTGCTGTCTCCCCGCTCCCCGCAGCCTTCACAGGGCCCTGTGACCCCCGAGGGCGGGCCGGCCCCCTGCACCCGTGCTCTGGGCCTGCCTGGAGGGCCACTGCAAAGCAGAAGCAGGAAGCACCAGGCACAAAGCCTTTGCTCATCAGGACCTAAACCACCTGCAGCAAGCCTCCCCGGGGAAGGTTTTTGAACAGAAGCAATGGTACTGACAGTGCCATCGGGTTCAAATAACCCTGTTTCTCCCCCAGAGCAGCAGGCCTGGGGCCTCTTGCTCAGTCCCCTGGGACCCTGCTGAGTCAGTAGGGTCCTGCGACTCAGGCTGGGTGTGCCCAGGCCCAGAGCTCAAGGAGTAGGCTCAGCCTCGCCAGGCATTCACCCCCATGCTTGGCGCCCCACCAGTACATCTGCCCGGGACTGCCGTGTCCAGCCACGACCCCCCATGTAGAGCTGGGGTGCAGGGCGGGCTTTGTCACTCTGCAGGTGCTGAAACGGCGGACAGGCAGATTTCCACTAAGGACAGGAGGTCTCCACAAACTGCAGGAAAAGGAAGAACCACTGTTCCCCGGGGGTGAAGCCCCAACATTTCATTCCACACCCCTGCCGTGGGCAGGGGGACCCCAGGAGGACCTCCCGATGGAGAAACAATTTGGTTTCATCCTGTTTACTGAGTCTTCGCTTCCATGACAAGAGGCATCCTGCTGGAGCTACATATACACAGAATCAACCAGGAACTTTCCACCCATGACTGGAGACCACGAACTGCCAGGTTCAGACCAGGGAAGAAAGACCGTGTGCCCGCAGGACCCTGACCAGGTCTGGGATCAGGGGCCTGGCCGCTTAAGGCCTCCCCCCGCTGCCCCTGCACGTGGCCCAGGGTCCCACGACACCCTCGCTGCCAGCACCTTCCGTGACAGCTGCCTCGTGTCAGACCCATTACAAGCAGCGTCGGTCCCTGTTTCTTCAAAATCCAAACAGGTGTACAGGCCTCCATGATGCCGCAAAGCCACCGCGTGCCCCCTCCCCCAGGAGGTGCCGCAGCTCTGCTCTCCAGGCCTGGCGCGCCGGGGACCAGCCTGAGTGAGTCCTGGGGGCCAGGGAGGTGGTAGGCGAGTGTTGGAGGCTTCCCCGCTCCCCTACAACCCGATGCCGAAATGCCCCGTGAGCCGTGGGGGCGCAGGAGGTTGGGGAGTGCTCCTGGGACCCGCCTTAGATGCACCCCACCCTGCGACGCTCACAGGACTGAGAGGGCTCTGCGGCTCCACCCGCCTGTAGGGTCAGGGCGCCAGCTGCTCCAGGGGACGCCCAGATAACAGAGCCACCACACCCAGGACTCCCATGCTGACAGGAAAAGATGTGCTGACCGCACACACAAAGGGGAGAAGGCAGCAGCTCCAGCCTGTGACAGCCTCGCGGAGCCTGTTCACGTGTCAGGAGGGGACAAGCGTCGTGGGAAGGAGCACCGCCCTCCAGCCCTGCCCGGGGGCATAAGGCCCCACCAGGGACTGTTCCTCGGCTCAGTGGCCCGCCTCCCGGGGCACTATCCCACCAACTTCATTGGCTCTGATGTGGTTTTCCTCCACAGTCACACTCTGCTGCTACTAGAGAAACACCTAGAACGACTCAGGCACTGAGGAGTCCTTCCCTGGGTGAGACAGCTCCGCAGCCCAGGCTCTTAAACAAGAGGAAGCTGCACCTGAATCCAGGTAAATGGAGAAGGCCTGTCGCCTGCAGGCTCCCGGGCCTGGGCTCCCAGGTCACCGGTTCCGTTGAGAGGACTCCAGACTAAATGCATGTGGGAGGAATCTTTCAAAAGGAGTAAGACTGGAAAGTTGGACAGAGGTGACAATCTCAGGGGTGATGTGAAAGGAAGAACAACCTGTGGGGCGTGCCCAGCAGCTCTCAAGAGATGGAACGGGGGCGAGCGTGCCCACCAACCCTCTGCCCTGACCCACCCGCCCACGGAGCTGGAGGCTCATGACCGTGGCCCATGGGAAAAGTGAGCTCCCTTCCAGGGACTCGGGATCCGGAGCACACAGAGGACCTCCTCAGCAACACGTGTCTGAGCCCCGGCCCCGTTCTGGGTGCAGGAGCAGCTCAGAGCAAGTGCGACTCCATGTGTGCTCAGCCCCCCAGGAGCAGTTAAAGCTGCTGGGTCTGTGCCGCACGCCTGCACGTCCACGGCTCTGAGCAGACCTGCTTCACAGAGGGAGAAGCCCCTCCCCTTGGAACATCCGCAGGGCCCTGAGGCAGCTTTGCCGGCCCTTCCCTTCATCCACACCCCCCTCGGGGGCTGAGGCCAGCACAGGTCACCACACTGGCAGGTGGCTTTTATTTCTCAGGGCTTCACAAACTCAGTGGCTGGTGAGAAATGGCCTTTATCTGCCCGAAGCTTCTGTAAGGGACACAGCAGGAGCCCCACTTAGGTGAGAGGAGCAGGTGGGCAGCTGCCAGGGCTCTGATCAGCGTTTCCTGGGTGTCAAACTCACCGCACTCCCCCAACCAAACCATCAGTGGGGCAGTGGGAACAGAGCCCCAGCTCCCCTCCCGCCTCCCAAAGGTGTCTGGCACCCTGAGGACCAAGGCTCACAGCTGGCCAAGCTGGTCAAACACAGTGGCCTGGAGGCGAACACCAGCCAAGCACAGGGGAGGTGAGCCACCTTCACCCAAAGGCACTGTGACCCTTACACAACCACTGCTCATACCTGTCCCTTCTCTGCCCCACCCTTGCTCACTTCATGCATCTGAAGATACTTCGTCCCTGAGCAGGGCGACGATGAGTGAACGGCAGGTGAGGACAGAAACATGGATTTGACACGCAGGGCTGTTACTGCCCCCACAAGCGACATGGGAGGGAAGGAAGGGACGTGGCTGGAGCCTGGGCAGGAAAGGCCAGAGAGACCCAGCCAGCTGCTGTTCCCGCTGCTGGGGAGCCGAGGTCACAGGAGAGGCCCGGACTCAGCAGGCAGGCAGGCCTATCCTTCCTGACGGCCCCGGGGGGAGACACTCACTCCCGGCTTGTCTTACTCATAGAGACTCAGGTCGGCCACCTTTGCTTTCTCTGGGGTGGGGCTCCCACACAGAGGCTCGGGGAGGGGGGCAGGGACGGCTCCTGGGGACGCTGGTTTCACAAGGACTTGCCAAGTCCCGCCAGGTACTTCCAAGAACATGCTGAACGTGTCCCAGCTAAGACTTCAGAAACGGCCACTGGCTTAGTCCTCATACTCTGGCCGGGTCAGTGAAGTCCTGGCCCACAACCCGATAACACCGCGCAAACGTACTGCTGCCCTCCGCGTGCGCAGCACCACACCAGGACGAGAAGGGAGAAGGAGCCTGTGTCCACCTCAAAGCGGTTCCTTACGGAGACAGACGCGACGACGAGGAAACGCTCAGCAATGACGGAATCGGAGACATTACATGTTACCTTGCGTATTTTATGTTACAAGATGGGGATCTCACAAATGTCCCAAAACAGCTTAAGGAGAGAGGGATCCCAGTGAGCTGGGACCTCCACACGTGCCTGTTTCTGTAGGGGAAAACCCAACGACCACACCCTGGCGTCCAGATCACGCCTCGGGGTGCACTCGCCCATCCTGGCGGGGCCGCACGAAGAACACTGAGGTCTTACCCTGACGGGCCTCGCCAGCTCCTCCCTCCCTCACCTTCCCCTTGGTGGCTGGGCGTCACCTTGGAGGTGAATGCATTAAATCTTCATGAGGGCACAGTCCACACCTGGACCCAGAAACGCAGGTGGGACTCGTACCCGGGTCAAGAGTGGGGTACCCTTGCCCACAGCTGCCCCCTGAAGTACAAGCTCATGAGAAATGGGATGCACAACCAGAAAAACAGAACGGAGCTTCAGGCAAAACCACATCTCCCCAAGGCTCTGTGGCAGGAAGCCCTGAATTCCTGCTTCCCTCCTCTGGCTTTGTCACATCCCCTCTGATGTGGCAGGATCGGGGTGTCCCGAGGGTTGGGATCTGGGTGAGGAAGCAGGGGTCACACCTGCTGAGAAGACATGGAGGAGCTACCTGTTGGTGACACAGCCATGCCCACCTGGAGCACTGCCCACAGGACAGTCTGGACGTGGCCGTAACCCAGCTCCACAGAGAACGGTCGCCTCACCTTGGACGAAGCCACCTTTCTAGTCTCGGCCCTGAGCCTGGGGAGATTCTGCACAGAGAGCCACACTGACCTACAGCTTTCCCGTTCTGCCAGAAATACCTCTTGGATCCTCATTTTTTCATCCTTACTTGTTCCCCCCCTTCTCAGTTTCACTGAGATACAGTTGACAGAAACACTGCATTCATTTGGGATGCACAACATAAGGGTCTGTCACTCCTACGTCTAACTTCCAAGCCGTCACAGGTTTACACGGAGGAGTAACGAGGACCACACTCACCCTCTCACCTGAAGTGCTAACACAGGTTTATGAAACGGTTTTCAGATGTGGAACCTGAGTTAGCTCAGGAGTGAAGAGCCGCACACATCCGCAACGTGAAGAACGGAGCGGCAGAAGTGGGGTGATGAGCCCCACAGTGCAGGAGCCCTGACCCTGCCTAACAAAGCTTCAGAGGAAGACACGAAAGCATCACGGCGCTCCCTGGACAACTTGGTACCTCGCAGAACAAGGCTGCAAATCTTTGTAGGAACAGAGAAACACCCAGCACCCGAAAAGCCAAGATTTGCAACACTGACATCCAATCAAAGACACCAAGCACACAAAGAAGCAGGACGACGCAACCTGTAAGCCGACTGTATAGACATTCATAGAGGAGAAAAGTCAGGCAGTAGGAACAGAAGCAGCAACAGCCCAGCATCCACAGAGAAGGGACTTGGACAGCCTGACTGCATCACCGTGTCGCCCAGCAGTTGAGCGAGATGCCCTGCAGCTTCTAGAGATGAGCTCCCTAGAAACCCAGCCCACCGTCTGCAGCACAGAAGCCCCATCTGTCTCTGTCAACCTGCTGGGTGTGTGCTTCCTACCGCCTGCCCCACCGAGGCCGCTTCTCCTTTCACACAGGCAGGGACTGGAGCCCCTGCGTCAATCAAGGCCTCCTGCGGGAAGGAATGGGTGTCTGGTACAAGACGCCCCCGAGAGGTTCCGGGCCAGGCCCACCCGCCAGCCCTGCGATGAGGGAGGCCACGGGACAGGAGAGTCACAGGAACAGCTATAGCCACGTGAGTCCACCTCATGCTTCACAGTGAAACATCCAGATGTGGCTGCAAGCTGCTGGTTGTGAACCAGTTCCCAATGAAGTGGTGTTGCTGTCTCGTTGGGCCATGAGAGCGCTGGGGCCCTGGTGGTCTGCAGGGCTGCCGGTCTCAGCGGCCCCTTTGGAGAGTCCTCCTGCCTACACACGCAGGAGGACTAAGAGCCTGGCGGTCACGCAACCATCCTCGTCCATGCGCTGCTGGACCACCTGGGTAGGCTGTGCCTGGTTCTTCGCTGGGTCCTCCATAGGCACCACCATCCACAACACCGGCAGAGGGAGAACCCAGTGTAGACACGTGGCTCAGCTGGAAAAGGTAGCCTGCAGGCCCAGAGCCGCGCCACCTGGGCCGCGTCCGAAGAGGGGATGGGGACAGAGGCCTCTGGAGAGCAGGGGGTCAGACCCCGCTCCCCTCTCCCGCCGCTCACGCCCTCCCCGACACGCTGGGTTTCTCTATCAGGCACGCCACCCTCAACTGGGAACATGCCTGCGGGGAGTGTGCAGGGTCTGAGGAGGCCCCGAGGCCGAGGGGACTCTAGGCGGCTCCCAACCTTGGGCGTGGACCTCCAGCTAGAAGCTGCAGACTGTCCCCAGCCTCCTCCCTGAAACCACTCCACCTGGTCCAGGGCTCAAGCTCAAAACCCAGGACGAAGGCGAGGCAATAAGCAGAGAAGTGGGAGCAAACCCAGCGCACGAGGGCAGCTGGTACCTCCGAGACGGAACAGCCCAGACCTAGGAACAATGGCAGGGCCGTCTGCTCCCGGGGAGGCCGAGAGCAGAATAATACCCTCCCTTACACAAAATCAAGTGACAAGGGGACAACAAAGTACAGGAGCAAGAGTGCAACATCACAACCAGCCGAGGCTCGGGTGATGTCCACTGTAATTATCGCACTGCTGTTCAGACGGGAAGCAGCTGCTACCAGTAACCACACCGTTTGGGGAAGCACATCTGTTTGACTAAATCAAGACTTGCTTGGCCTCCCTCGTTTCCCAGGGAGTCTGTAAAGAGCACCACCTAGCAGTCAGTCCTCGCGCCCCACAGGGTGCAGTCAGCACCAGAGCCGTGGTACCCACCAACGGAGGCCTGAATCGGGTTCCCCAAGCTCAGAACTCTCTGGATGCCCAGGAGTGAGGCTGCCCCCACTTTCTGGAGCTCGCCTGTCCTCCTTCTGTCGCTCACAGGTGCCCCCAAGTCTCCAGGTGTGGGACACAGACTCTCAGCAGACGCTTTCCGGATGTCTCCAGTTCTGCAGAGGGCTGGCTTGGATAGATCTGGAGGGGCAGCCTCCCCCCAGCCCCTCACGCCTGGTGGCCCTGGGCCTCTTCCATCACGACCCCTAGCTCTGGCCCATCTCCTCCTCTTTGCAAGCTGCCCTCACCCATCTCCCATCCCCTATCATGGTTCCTGCTCTGTGGCCAGGGGGGCCTGTGGCCTCGCCTGAGCTGTGGGGCCGAGCAGACATGTCATGGTCCCCACACCTGGGGCCCCGAGCATGCTCAGTGGGAGCTGGAGGAAGCCTTCACTGCTGAGGCATCAAACCAGGTCTCCTCCAGCGGATGTGGAGGCTGCAGGCACAGTGAGGTCAGGAAGCAGGACGAAGGAGTTCCCATCCCCCTTCAAAGTGTCCTAGGACAGAGGGAGCTGCAGCCCACTGACCACAGGGGTGGGGTCTCGGGGGAAGGAGATGTGGGGGCAGAGCCCGAGGGAGGCCCGGGGGGTGGCTAAAGTTTGACGATAGGATCCAGGCAACCACATCTTCCCCTGCTTCCAGGCAGCTGGCCCAGAATCGCGCTTTTTCCAGTTAACTAGTCTGGCACCTCTTCTGCCTCAGTCTGCACCCCAAAATCCCTGGAGCCCCTGGCTCTGCACTATCCCTGCCTTCTGCTGAACCCCCAAACTGGCCCCTGCTATCTATCAGGCTGCATCGAGCACTTGAACAGGTGCCAAGCACGAGGGGCACCAGGAACGAACATGAGATTGGGGTCAGTGGGAGCCAGGGAAGAGGCTGGAAAAGGCCAGGAGCAGGGCTCAGGATGGCTTCGTGGAGGCAGGGGTCTGAGTTCCCAAAGGTGAGCAGGGATGCAGGCTCCTGGCAACAAGGCCGCTAGCTTGGAAAGGGAGCAGGGAAGCCTGGGGAGCCTGGTATCTGCACTCATGGAGAGGGACACAGGGGCTGGGACGCAGGCAGGAAGCTGGCGTGTCCCATTACACCCTGCAGGCAGTGGAGCCCTGGCTGGGGTGGGGGCAAAGGACGGGTGTGAGAGGAACAGCCTCAGTTACAGCCAGCAGGGCAGACTGGTGGGGGAGGGTGCAGCAGGTGCAGGGCAGGGACAGGGACCTGCACCCACCCCCGTGGTTGTCCCGTCTACGTGTCAAAGACCCCCGATCTCTGACCTGGCCGATGCGCACTCAGACATTCACCAGGCAGCCCTCACACAGCTTCTTGGGTGTTTGGGGGGAGGACACGCTCCCCTGTGACTGACAGATGGTGTGAAACTTCAGCATGGAGCCTGGGCCCTCAAGGACTAGAGCCCAGAAGAGAGGTCCAGTCACGTGTAGATTTGCCCTTCGAGGCTGAGAGTGACCCAGCCTGCTCCTCTCCATCCTGAGAGAGCTGACCAGTGGACAGGGGACAGCGAGCTATGCTGTTAGTCCCACTGTGAGGGGCTGCTGATGTGCCATCCCTGCGCGGTGGGGGTGAGGAGAGAAAGCAGGTTCCGGGGCGCAGGAGCTGGGAAGACAGCGTGGGAGTCTGGGCGGGGTGAGCTGCCTGCCCCCCGGGACCAGCGGCCCAGGCCCTGCTGCGGATGCAGCTGGGAGCTGAGGAGAATGTGGGGAGAGGAGGATTTCTACAGTGAGCCAGATATATGGATGCTTCTGGAGACAGGATGCCCGCTCAGAGAACAGCAGTGGCCAGGCCGGCTCTGAGAAGTTTAACCCAAGTGTGCCCCTGTGCCTGCCAGTGAGCCCTGGAGAAGAGCCCGCCTGGGATGGGAGAGGACGAGGCGTCCCCAGTCCACTCCCGAAAGGTCCTCCTTGGTCAGGAATCACGGCCGGCCAGCGCCGCGGGGCCCCAACAGCCTCATGGCCCACGCCTGCCCTTCAAACCACAGTTGCAGGGCCGGAGGACAGCTCCTGTAATGCAGCCCTGCGAGGAGCATGACCGAGGACTGAGCCATGTCTGCGGAGGAAACCCCACCCTGAACCGTGCTCTGACGAGACAGGCTCAGCTCCCTCCTGAGCTTTGCAACCAACACAGGACGCCCCAGAGCTGGGCGAGGGCAAGTCAGCTCTGCTTCAAAACGCAATGGGACAAACACAGTGAGTGGATCTCAGGAAACCCCCTCCAGGGCCTCCTTCTTCAGTGGCTGCTGATGTCCCAGAGTCTGTTGAGAGCATCTCAGGCTGTGGCTGTGGCCAGGACCCCGAGGGTGGTGGTGGTGGGGCAGGTGCTGTGCCACTGGAGCCCTGCCCGGGAAGGTGCAGGACGGGGCAGCGAGTGCCCCCACCACCACCTTGGCTGCTCAGGCCACTGTGTCTGGGACAAGCCCAGCCCCAGCCTTGGAAGAGCTGTG
Source organism: Catagonus wagneri (assembly GCA_004024745.2). Taxonomy (NCBI): domain Eukaryota; kingdom Metazoa; phylum Chordata; class Mammalia; order Artiodactyla; family Tayassuidae; genus Catagonus; species Catagonus wagneri. The sequence continues at coordinate 8,767,020 of PVHT020003144.1, read as the reverse complement.
CGAGGGGGAAGGAGGCCACGCTGAGAACAGAGGAGCAGGCAGGGGCCTCCACGCCCTTCAGGAGTGTCTTGAGGACCCTCTCCAGGGCCCAGGCAACCAAGCTCTGGGAGGCGCAGACCTGCAGCTCTTAGCAGAGTGTGTCTGAAGCAGGAGGGCCTCGGGAAGCCCCGCTGACCGGTTTTCCCGCCCCAGCCCAGGCTCCCTCTCCCTGACGGTGCCCGAGGTCCTTCCAGAGAAGGGGGCCCTGGGTTGCTAAGCCTTCTGCAGGAGGCACTGTTACTTGCCCGAGTTCCCTACAAAATGTTTTCTTAGCTTAATCATAGGTGTTAACCAAGCTGCTTGGCACAGCCTCCCTCTTCCTTCAGGGGTGGGGCGCGTTCCGCTGCTCCTGAACTTCCAAGAGAGGAGGGAGCACGGTGCACTCTCTTTTCTCTCTGGCTTCTTCCAAAAGTTTGTTTGTGAGATGCATCCACACTTCAGAGTGTAGCCTTTTCCTTTTCTCTGCCACGTGCACATCCAGCTCCAGGTCCGTCCCACTGCGATGGGCGTCTCAGCTGATTCCAACTTGGGGCGTAGTGACAGGCTCCTAGGAACGTCCCTGTGCTGCCTTGAGTGGCCCAGCAAGAGTCAGCCTGGGAAGAGGTCCCACTGGCCAAAGAGCTCAGACTCTCCACGCCTGGTTTAGCGCCTTGAGTTCTTGGGTCTTAAGCAGCAGGACGGAGACGCCCACCTCCCAGGGTTGCAGCAAAAGCACAAATGATGCTGAAGATGCGGAGGACTGTGGCCCTGGCGGGGTTGGGGGCAGAGAGCATGCGTGCACACGGATGGACACGTGTGTGCCCACGAGTGTAACAGAGGGCAGTGTGTGCACACAGATGGGCATGTGTGTCCCTACAAGTGACCGAAGAGCATGAGTACACACGGACAGGCATGTGCATGCGCCCACAAGTGTACCAGAGAGTGTGTGTGCACACGAATGGACACGTGTGTGCCCCCACAAGTGTACCAGAGAGCGCGTGTGCATACGGATGGGCATGTGTGTGCCCCCACGAGTATAGCAGAGAGCTTGTGTGTGTGCGGACGACTGGCGGGAGGTCTCAGGTCCTTCTGGACAGCTCACCCAGGGTACGTGTGACAACCACAGGTGCGAGAGATTCAGGGAAATGAGAGCAAAGCACAGAGACCAGGCTGGAAAAACAGCAGACGCTAAACTGCAGACGGCCCTGGACGCCCCTGCCCAGCGAGTGGACTTCACCCCGCAGGGAACGGAAGCCACTGGCCCACAGGGCTCAGCTGGGGCAAAGCAGCCCTGAGCTGAGGGATCGCAAGCTCTGAGTCTGCTGGCTCATCTGTCAAGCGGGGATGCGCCTGGTGCTCGCATGTGGGGCTGCCGAGAGGCTAGATGAGGACTCCCCAGAGGGTTGGGGCGCACGCACTGGCTGAGGACTGCCAGGGTGACGCAGTGGTGCACAGACGGAGTGCAACGTCAGCCTGAGGACGCACACATGTGGACCTACGCTGACCAAGAGCCGACACACAGCCCACGGTGACAAGGGGTTTAGAGGTCAAAGGTTCTGAACACGCCCAGTTGGGGCAATGCCTGTAACTACTCACTGGAAACCTAGGCTTCTTAGTCACAAAGAGGCAGGAAACCACAGGCCTCGAATGAGCCCGAATCCTCGCCACTCCAGGGACCTGCAGCTGACAGCTGCCCCAAACCCCGAGTCCCGGGAGCCTCAACGTTCCCTCAGCGTTCCCGGAGCCCCAGGGAAAGGCTGCCTCCAGGTACGAGCGATTCTCGTCTGGCGCTTGCGGGACAAAAGCAGCAGAACCTGGGCGAGTCTCTGAAAAATGCAGCTGAGCCCAGGATTCCTGAGAAGTAGGAAAGGTCTGTGGGGCGCTGCCTCATGACAGGGGAGGTGACGGCCAGACAGGAGGACTCACCATGCCCAGGAGGCCAAGGCCATTCTCACGCTCTCGGGGTGGAATGAAACCCAGAGGCTGTCCCCGTCTGACTCAGACGACTGTGGGGTAACCTCGTTCTCCTTAGAGGAGGGGCTCCAAGGTCAGGTCACCCCGTTTGGTGAGGCAAACAACAACTGGCAAGAGAGGGGCGGGCCTGGGGGCGGGGTCTCACCTCCACCTACAGGATGGGCGGGTCTGGGGGCGGGGCCTCACCTCCACCTACAGGATGGGTGGGTCTGGGGGCGGGGCCTTACCTCCACATACAGGAGGGGGAAGATCCCCACCTTGTCTCCCAGCATTCCCTCTGCCCAGTTGTCATCCACTCTTCTGATGACAGTCAGGACCTCGTCCTGGAATCCCCACGTAGGCAAGACAGGGACACACACAGAAACAGATACAAAAACAGAAGCAAGAGACTGGTTAGCATCGCTGAAGCTGAGGAAAGACTCTAAGCGGTGATTCGTTCCCAGACCTGACATGAAAGCGATCCACCCCCATGCCTGCACCCAGGAGCTCTCTTCCTCTCTCATATTGACTTTAGCTGCAAAGATCCTCCAGTGGAAGTGTGTGGCAATTTACAGTATAGTAACTATTTTAAAATAGTCTGTGTCCCTAATATTCATTTATCAATAAAATGGTTTTCTGCAGATATAAATAGTCAATTAACCATAAAACTTTCTAAGTTTCTGGCTCCATCAAAGACAAAATATGACCCAATCCAACACCATTTATTTATAGTCGTAGATGCATGAAGCTCTGAACAACCTTCTGAAAGCCCTCTCGTGCCACACGGGACCCAGGACGGAGGGAGAAGGTGGGCAGCGGCAGAAGGAAGGAGGGTGCGACGCGGGCAGACAGGCAGCCGGTGAGGGAGCGCTAGTCTGGTGCCCCACAGGTGCCTGGAGCCACAGGGAAGGAGAGCTATCGACGGGGAGCGAGCAAGAGGAGAGGGGCAGCTGGGCAGTGGCGCAGGCGGGGGCTGGGCACACTGTGCAGCGCAGGGGGACCCGCCCAGGCTGCTGGCCTAACCACCCAACCTGCCCGCACAGCAAAACGCCTGTGTTTGTCCCTCAGGGTCTCCCTGGAGACCAGGGCCAAGCTGGGCCTGAACTGCCATCCTGTCCAAGGGCCCTCAGCACCTTCGTGTGAGGTGGTAACGCCGGGGGGTGGCCTCTCTCGGGGTCTGAGGAATGTGTGGGGCCAACGGCCCGGCCGGCGCCGTCAGCAAAGCTGCTCCCTATGCGTGGAGCTTGTTGGGGGTGAGGCGGTGGGAGCTGGCTATTTCAAAAGATCAGTAAAATCAATTTAGCTTCTAACCCAGATAACCAAGTGATACCAATTACTCATACCAGTAATGAAAGAGGGGACATTACCATACACCCCGTGCACATAGAAGGATTATAAATATTATGAACCATTCTATACCCACAAATTTAATAAATAAAGTGGACCAATTTCTTCTGGGATACAATCTGCCAAAGCTCACCCAAGAAGAAATAGACAGTATGAATAGGCTTATATTTATTTACATTATTGAAGAACTTGAATCAATAATCAACTTCCAAAACAGAAAGCATCAGACCCAGATGGGTTCACTCGTGAGTTCTACCAAAGACAAAAGCAGAGGGACAGACTACTTCCTAACTCATTCTGTGAGACCAGCATTGCACCAGCACAAACTAGACAAGGACACAGTAGGCAAAGGAAACTACAATGTCTCTCATGAACATAGCTGCAAAAATCCTCCATAAAATATTAGCAAGTTGAATCTGACAAAGTGTAGAAAGAATTGTCCAGCATGACCAACTGGGATTTATCCCAGTATGCAAGGCTGGTTTGGTAAAAAATCAATGACTGTAACCCATCACATCAACAGGCTAAAGAAGAAAAATCACATCCTCACATTAAGAGATGCAGAAAAAGCATTTGACAAAATCAAACACCAATTCATGGTTTCAAACAAACAAACAAAGAAAGAAAACAAAATGGAGTTCCCATTATGGTGTAGCAGAAACGAATCTGACTAGGAATCATGAGGTTGCAGTTTCGATCCCTGGCCTCACTCAGTGGGTTAAGGATCTGGCATTGCCGTGAGTTGTGGTGTAAGTCGCAGACATACCTCGGATCCTATGTTGCTGTGGCTGTGGTGTAGGCTGGCAGCTGTAGCTCCGATTTGACTCCTAGCCTGGGAACCTCCATATGCCATGGGTGTGACCCTAAAAACAGGCAAAAAACAAAAACAAACAAACAAAAAAACTCTTAGTAAATCAGAAATAGAGTAACTTTCCTCAGCTAGAAAAAAAACATTTACAAAATCCTTCAGCCAACATCATACTTAATAGTGAAAAACATGAAGCCTTTCCTAAGACCAGGGACAAGGCAAGGATGTCTCCTCTAATCACGGCCTTTCAATATCATAGTCAATGTCCTAGCTAATGCAATAAGACAAGAAAAGAAAAAGAAGGGTATTACAGATTGGGGAAAAAAGAAATAAAACTGTCTTTGGAGATGACACGATTTTTTTTTACAGAGAAAATCTGAAGGAATCAATAAAAAACTACAACCAATAACCAATTACAGAAAGGTTTAGGATATAAGATTAATTTATGGGAGTTAAATATTTTTCTTTTTTATAATGATTTTTATTTTTTCCATTACAGCTGATTTACAGTGTTCTGTCAATTTTATGCTGCACTGCAAGGTGACCCAAGAATATTTCTCTATATACTAGCAATGAACAAGTGGAATTTGACATTAAAATTACAATACTATTTACATTAACACCTAAAAAAATGGAACAGGTATAACATCTAAAAAAACAAGTACAAGAGCTATAAGACGAAAAACTCTGATGAATAAAATCAAAGACAAACTAAGTAAACAGGCGTTCTACGTTCATGGGAAGGATGACTCAATATCATTTTTCTCAACTTTTAGATTCAGTGCAATCCCAATCAAAATCTCAGCAGGCTTTTTTGCAGATATTGACAAACTGCTTTTAAACTCCATACAGAGAGACAAAAGGCCCAGAAGAGAGTCAAATCAACATTGAAAGTAAAGAACAAAGATTGACACTGTCCAAATTCCAGACTTACTGTAAAGTTACAGAACTGAAGACAGTGTCAGATTGACAATAGGATATAAAAATAGACCAGTGGGACATAATAGAGAGCCCAGATACAGACCCACAAGAATGTAGTCAACTGATCTTTGACGAAGAAGCAAAGGCACTACAATAGGCAAAGACGGTCTCTTCAACAAATGGTGCCAGACCAACTGGACATACTAAAAAGAAAAATGAATCTAGACACAGACCTTATACTCTTCATAAAAATTAACTACAAAAGGAGCATAGATCTAAATGTAAAATGCAAAACTATAAAACTCTTAGAAGATAACACAAGAAAATCTAGACAACCTTGGGTTTAGTGGTGACTTTTGGATAGAATATCAAAGGTTGGTCCATGAAAGAAAGAACTGATAAGCTGGACTTCATTAGAATTAAAAATTTCTTCACTGTGGAAGACACTGTCAAAAGAATAAAAAGACAAGCTATGCTTGTGAAAATATTTGCAAAAGACATAAAGACATGAAGGAACCTTAAATGCATGCAGCTAAGTGAAAGAAGCCAACCAGTAAAGGCAACATACCGTGTGATTCCAACTGCATGATTCTGGAAAAGGCAAAACTCCGGAGAGAGTGAAAGGATTAGCAATTGCAGGGGCTGGGGGGAGGGAGGGCGGGTGGAAGAGGCGGAGCACAGAGGATTTTTAGGGGAGCAAAACTACCTTGTGTGACACTCTATACTGTACCACGCACGTATTACATGTATCACGAGTGCAGAGTACCAGAGTGTGCACACGTGTGCATCATCACACATTTGTCCACGTCCATGGGATATAAAACCCCAAGAGTGAACGCTAATGTAAGGTACGCTCTCTGGGTGATGCAAATGTATCAGTGTGGGTTCCTCAGCTGTAACAAATGTCCCTTGTAATGCGGGATGTTGACAGTGGGAGTGGCTGCACATGTGGGGCAGGGGTATTTGAAAAATCCCATACCTTCTGCTTAATTCAGGCCTGAACCTACAAATTAAGTTTATTCTAAAAAAAAAAAAAATACCACAGAGTGATGAAAATGAACAGGCAACAGCGCTCACACAATACAGGTGTGGTTTACACACGGAATGTGGAGAGAAATGAAGCAGGACACACAAGTCCATTCTGCACGTTCCGTGTATGTGAAGTTCCAGAGCAGAGGCGCTCACCCGCGGCGTCAGAGACCCGGAGGAAAGGCGGAGGCCCTGGAGTGCTGGCGCCTCACCGTTTCTCCCCTGGGCAGTGAGCACAGGGCACACTCTTGCCAGCACCAAGACGCATGATTCTGACTGGTGGACGTGCCCTGTATTGTGCTCCACACGGTAAAGTACTATCTTCTAAAGGGAACAGTCTTTCCAGTGTGGACAAACCTGCACGGCCTGAGTCCTGCCTGCTGTCCTGCCGCACCTCTAAAGGGACTCCAGAATCGCTCGGGTCGGAATCGAGCACAGAAAACACGGTGGCAGGGTGCTGAGCCTTCATCTCCACTGAGGAGTCGGGCTCACTCTGGGCTACCCAGGAGGCCCCGCTACTCAGAAGCAGACACAGCTCCATGGAAGGGGGAGCTGCCCACAATACAGGGTCCCTGTCTCTTAGTCTGGGGACTTGTCACCAACCAAAGGCCACTTGGGGCCACCCTGCTCCTCGCCCAGTTCAGGAATATCTCCTCAGCATCCCCTAGGTGCCCGGAACAAGGACAAACCCATCCCTCCCCACAAAGAGCTCAGCGCCCGCTCGCAAAGCGACGGCCTCGTCCGATGCCCTGCAAGTACAGCCGGACCCCAGCCCAGTCACATCACAGTGCTCCTGCGAGGCCAGGTCGGGAGCAGGCCAAGCTGCACGGCCCGCCTGCCCCCTGGATGCAGGCAGGGACGTCCAGGCGCAACTGGGGCACCTGGTGGCAGGTGTCTGATCTGGCTCAGATACTGATGGAGCGATTGTGGCTCCACAGCCTGGACTCACGGATGTGGCAGGACCCAGACACTCCTCTTTAGCTGCTGGAATTACTGGGGAGGCTGGGCTGTGCAGTGGGGCCAGCCGGTCCTCATACACAAACAAGTGACAACTCCCTTAACCACGGCTCTGCCTCTGACCCAACTCACGCCACGGGCACAACCTCAGTGAGGAGCGCAGGGAGGGCAGCAGCTCAGAGCTACCAGCAGAAATCCTGTGTGCTCTGCAGTCACTGCTCCTGCCACCAGCACAGGACCACAGAGGTGGGGCACCTGGATCCCAGTCAGGTCTCTGTGTTGCCATCACATTTCCAAAGCCCGGAGCCGGTGCTTTCACAAGGGCAAGCCTGGGGCATCAGCTGCTCTGCGGCCTCTGGGAACATGGAGAAGTGCTCCCTCCTCAAATTCTTGCCTAGGCAGGACAGGCAGGCCTGCGCTGCATGGCGCCCACCGGCCACGCTCATCAAGGGGCACCGTGGCCTTGGCCCAAAGCCAGCTGAGTGGACGTGCAGGGGACTCCGCGCTGGGCTGTCAGGGTTGGCAGACCCTTTGAGGACAGACCAGGGAGTCGGCATCTCAGGGTCAGCAGCCAGTGACAGAGCCCGGCCAGGCGGCGGTAAGGCTGTGGACGGAGACCGCAGCAGGCAGGCAGGGTCGGCCTGAGCCCCGCTTCCCCTGCACTGCCCGGGGCCGAGGGGCAAACGCGGTCTTACTCACACCTGAGGGTCGGGGCAGCCAAGGTCTGGGCCAGTCCCGCAGCATCACGGATTTTATGGGTGAGAGTGGCTGCCACGATGTCACTTCACTTCCATACCTGCGGCCCAATTTCGTTTACCGGCTCCATGGAAAGTGCTCCTCCCCCAGGGGGTCCTCTCTGCCCCCCCCGGTCTTCCACGCGCTGACAGGCCCAGACCAGGGCAGAGGGGCAGAGCTCGCTGCAAGCAGGTGGCCCAGGGTGGTCCCGAGCGACCCTGAGTGCGGTTATGTGAGAGACGTGCTGCCTTCCTTCCCAAGGCTCAGTGGGCAACACATTCCCAAAGGACTTACATACCACTTAAAAGTGGCATTTCTAATTAATTTACCTAACTCGCCGAGTCTGCACGCTACTCCTACCCAGGAAAAGCTGAGCTGCACAAAGATGGGCCTATCAGGAAGCCCAGACCTGGGGTTTCCCTCCCTGACCTGCCAGGAGGCTGGGGAGTCTGTCCCCACAGAGGCCCCCGATGCCGCAGCGTGGCTGGCTGCACTGTCCTCAACCCCACTTCAAAAGTCTGTCTCACACGCTGAGGGCCCGGCCTGAAACTCCACGCAGACTGAAAACCTGGAGAGTTCCCGCGGCGGGCGGCTCTGCGTGGAGCAGCTTCTAACGAGCTGCGGCAAAGATCTCACACACACACACACACACACGCACACAGTACCTGGACATGTGGCCAGACGACCCCTCCTGGGGACCCTCCCCAGCTCCTCTGCCTCCTCCTTCCCTGCAGCCAAGTGGTTGCCAGGAGGCAGTGATGAGCTGAGACCAGGGACAGCCCCTCAGAAACACAGCAATGTGGCCGCGCCACTCAGTGTGATGTCCACTCGGCCACCTCTCACTGCCCTGCCAGTCCCCCACTGCCACAACAGAGTGTCAGTCACTCTGTGTCCCAGAGAGAAGGGAAACCCCAGAGGGAAAAGCTAGACAACTCCATCCACACTCTGCTGCGCGAACATTTTCCCCGATGGCTCGGCAGTTCGAAGTGAGGCTCTTACGGCACCAGCTGCTGGGCTCTCCCCACTTTCCGGGCTCACTCCCCGCAGCCTGGCCCCTCTGCCCCCACCTGATGCTGACGGAGGGGGCTGGGCGGGGGCCGGCGGCAGCAGCTACCCAGCTGGAAAGTGGGTGGAGGAGCCTGAACAGATGCTGTGCTCGGGGAGGGGCCACCCATTCCCCCACACCACTCCAGGCTCATCTACTTTAGTCCCTAGTCACTAGGTCCCTGAGTCATCCTGCCCCGAGAGCACCCCAACTGCCCTCAGGACAGAGGACACATGCTGGCCCTGGGCTGCACAGCGATGGGCACAGAGGCCTTGACACAAGGCAGGGAGGGCGTCCACACCCCTGGGCAGCCCCCTCCCAGATGGAGCCAGCCACCAGGATGAAAGAGTCTCAGCCCCAAGCAGCAAGTGTCCGCAGAGAAGGCCCACCCCGCTATGGGTACCCTGAGCTAACACAGAAAGCCGTCCGTCTGTCTGTCCACAGAAGCAGGAAGCAAGCGCAGCGTGGGCACAAGGACCGATTCAGCACTTGTTTTGAGGTCAATTCCCTAATTGCCTTTGCTCATTGAATCCTATTATCAACTGCATTTTATAGTCAAAAAAGAGACTCAAAAGACCAAGTAAACACCCCCACAGTCACCATATAAAAGTAAAAATGTCACAGTTTGAATCCTTGTCTCACTCCACAGCCCAAACTCTGAATACATTTGATTTCTATCCACTTATGTCTGTCCCCAATCAGAAGATCACAGTGTGGAATTAACGCGGGGGTTAATTCACAGAGGAGAGAGTCCTCGCAGTAGGAAGAGGATTAAACACTCAGCAGTGTAAGATGACCCAGGTAAGGGCCTCCTGGTAACCCCAGCAGGAGGGACGTGTGCCCAGGTCAGGGCAGCCAGTGCTGTACAAGGGCTTTGTCTACTGGAAGCAGCCCTCTGGCTCTGCGGGGCTGGGTGGGGAGGGGGTATGTGAGGTGAGGATGAGCAGGGAGCTGTCACTGTGTCCACAGATCCTGCGGCCTGTCCCTGTGGCCTGTGCGGTCACGGGGGCGCCCTAGTCCCCGCTGCAGGGTAAGTGCCAGTGGCTCTGAGATGAGTCACACGTGGGCTCCTAAGGCTACAGGGCTGAGGTCACACAGTGGATCCCAAAGTGCCTGCTCCCAAGGGCCCCTGCCTCACGTGGAGGGCACTGCACAGGGAGGCCTCGGGTGAGAGCTCAGAACAGGCTGAAGGGGTGGGGACAATACACTGATTCCGTTTTTTTTTGTTCATACATGCCTGGCTTTTTGGAATGTGGCTGCTAAGGAGTTATAAAATATGCTTTTTATAGCTGCTTTACAAGAAGTAATTATTCATTCTCTTAAATGAAACAAAGACTTTGGTTTTAGAATGACTTTAATTAATGCAATTTTAACAGGACTGTTCAAAAGCTGACACTGAAGGTAAAAATCCTGCTTTGAAGCACATGTTTCATGCCTTTTTAAAACCAAATCGATCTCATTATGACAATGTGTTTTAAAGGTAAGCTAGCACCCTCCATGGACTTTAGCCACCTCTCCTTCCTTGCTGAGACCAGAACAGAACATATCCAAACAATGCAACAGCCCTTGGAGGCAAAGCCAAGCTGCCCGAAGCCTGTGGTCACTTCAGGCGCTGTTAGAACCAGGTACCAGGCCCGGACGGAGACGCTCAGGCTACAGGGCAGATGGAAGGGATGCAAGCCTGGCAGGAGCCCCCAACACCCCCTGGAGGTGAGGGTGAGACGAGCGGGTGCGGGAGTGGTGGTGGAGTGGAGAAAAGCTTGTGTGAACACGACGGGGGTGTCACTGCACAGTCTTCAGGGGAACCACCCCAGTGGTCTCCAACTCTCCACGTAAATCCTCGGATGGAAGGGAAGGAAGCCCTGGGAGAGCAGCCTGGGATGCGGCCTGCCAACAGCCCTGCACCGCTGGAGGCCGGGCGCCACCCACCTCCCCAGCGTGGCTCCCATGCCCAGCACGGCCGGGCCTCGTGATGCAAGTGGGAGCTGCGCCGACCCCCGGGTGAGCCTCAGAGCCTGACGGAGCCCTTACTTTCCAGTGAGGGTGGCTTTAATGTCTCTTTCAAAATGCCAAACGACAAACGCCACCCTGACCACTTGGAAGGTGTACCAGATACCCCATCTGCTCCCTGGGCGACACGCAGAGACTCGTTCTCCAGAACTGTCCTCTGGACGTGCCATCCTGGACTTGCTGTTCCTGTGTCTTCCACCAGATCTCAGGCTCCCAGGTACAGCACAGCTCCCTGCAGGGTCTGGCCTGGCACTTTTTGGGTTTTTTGTTTGTTGCTTCTGCTTTTAGGGCCACAGCTGCAGCACATGGAGGTTCTCAGGCTGCGGGTCCAATTGGACTTGTAGTCGCTGGCCACAGCACAGCCACAGCAACAAGGGATTCAAGCTATGTCTGGAACCTACACCACAGCTCATGGCAACACCGGATCCTTAGCCCACTGGCTTAGGCCAGGGATCAAACCCGCATCCTCATGAACACTAGTCAGTTCTTAACTTGGTGCACCACAACGGGAACTCCACATCTTATTGATAAGTGGACAGATGCCTCTCTGTCCTCTTGACCAATGGGCTCTGGTCTTCTCCCCGGAGTTGAGAGTCCCAGGCAGAGGCTCATGTGTAGAGATGATGGTGGTGGAGGAAAGGGAGCCTTGCCAGGAGGCTCTGGAGGCTATCTTCTGGGTGAGTCTCTGGCCACAAAGGCTGTGAGATGCACCCTGTGTTTGTCCCTGTCCATGTCAGGCCCTAGAAGGTCTGTCTCCTTACAGGGGCCTGACCAGCTGCTGAGGGGCGGGTGGGGTCCCTGCGCTTGGTTGGAGTGACAGCAGAGAGCACCAGGGCCAGGGGTCTCTCTCAGGGCAGGCTGGGCAGCACACTCTGCAGCCTGAAAAGGAGAGGGAGGGAGAGAGGGGAGGGGGAGGCCTGTGCTGCTTCCTGGGAAGCTGGGGTGGGGGGGCGCAAGTGACAATCCAAATTAGCATCAGAACATCTTGAGGGAAGGAAGGAGGTGAGGGTTGAATCCCTGAATGAAAAGAGATTATTCACTGTCAGGCTGAACAATGGAACAAGACAGAAACAGCAGCGGCAAAGCCTGCACAGAACAGGCCAACATCGCTCAAAGTGGAGTGCGGGGGACTCCCAGCCTGCAGCGAGCTGGGCGCCACAGCCAAGTTCTGCTCTGTGCGGCCGGAGATAATCACGACGACAACAATGAAGATGAACTGGACTTGGGCTCTGAAGTCAGAGATGCGAGCTGGAATCAGCTCTGAGTTTACAGCGCGTGTGGGGAGCGCCTGGAGGAGGGAGGCCCGACGACGCCAGCCTCGGGCCAGAGATGAGCCTCTAGAGCTTTGGCCCCAGTGTGGTGGGGAAGACAGGGTCCCACCTCCCCGGGACCTTGGCAGTCGGGAAGGAAATTAATTAATCCACGTAAGTGAGTTACTCGTTGTTACCGCCAGCAGGGAAAAGCAGGTGGCCCGGGGTCCAGGGGACTGGCCCCGCGGGCAAGGAAGAGGGACGGTCACAAGGCCTGAGGCTGCCACCTCTGCCCTCGCCGCATTTGACACCGAGGCCAGGAGGCCAGAAAGCCAGGAACCGGGCCTTTCGTGTCTTACTCACACCCAGGTCAAGTGTGCGTAAATACTACTGGTCTGTCACTGGCCACCTCGACTGGCCCAAGCACACGCGTCCACCCCGCCCCGTGCTCTCCAAGAAGGGCCCTGACAGGCTGGTCTCTGGGCCCAGCGCCCACCCCCAGATCTCACGGGGTCTCTGCCGCAGTTTCCCCACAAAGCACCGCTTCGAGTCCCGTGAGCTCTGGATATTTGAAGACTGGGGTCCCGCTCCCATCACCCGCAGGTGCCCGTGAATTGTGTGCCCTGTTCTTCCTCCCAGCAGACCCTCAGGAAGAGGAGACAGCTGCTCCCCCACCACCACCCTGGGGAGAGGGAGGCATGGGGCAGAGGCTTTTCCAGGCCCAGCAGGGGCAGGAAGGTGAGGCTGGCCATGTGCTCACTTGGCCCAGGCTCCCGGCTGGGGCTGCAGTGGGGGGACGGCTGCGTTCAAACCCACCTTACCTTGCTGAAGGTCAGACAGTCCTTGTCCTGGTCTCGGTCCTTCATCTCAAAATCGTAGAGCGCTTTGCCCTGGGGCGGGGTCTGGGGCAGGGGCCGCACGCCTTGGACGTAGCTGGCGGGCAAGAGGCCGTGGTACCAGTGCTCGTCCACCCGGTGCCGCAGGACGATGACGTCCCCCTTGCTGAACCTGAGGTCCCCGGGCTCCTGCCCCTCATAACTGTGCAGGGCTTTGCCGTAGGGCGGCTGGGGAAGGCTCTGAAAGCAGAACACGACCGTTACTCAGGGCTGTCCTCTGCGCCTGCCTGGCGCCTGGACTGCAGGCCCGTCTCTAATAGCCAAGGATCGGATTCCTCGAAGGAGCAGAGCCCTGTCCTGGGAACAGGGTCCGCACGGTAACCACCCAGGCGCTCCAGGAGGGCTGTGCCGCTCCGCGCTGCAGGGATGCTGAGACAGGAGCTGGGTGGCCTGCTTCTGGGGTTCAGGGAGAGACGGGGGTACAAGCCGTAAGGCAGGAGGGATACCTGACCCACGGTCGGAAAGTTCAACCTGCTCCCCCACGCTGACCGCCCTCCCCTGCATACTATTCCCTCTGCCGTTTCCAACTCTCATTATCCAGCGTAATTTCCATGCCCGGAACCTCCATGGCAACACAGGACGTGCATCCAGGGGGATCAAGCTGAGGAGACTCCATGCTGCACGGTGCCTCCCCCCACGCCAGGCCCTCCCAGCCCCCACGCCACCAGCTCGCGGCCCCCATGGGAGCCGGAGGCACCCCCAGGGCTGGGAGCTCTAATGAGGGTCCCGGCTGTCACCTTCCCTGCCATGGCTCCCTGCTTCCTGAAGCCACAGCAGCCTCGCCCACAAGTATGATTTCGAGAGCCTAAGAAAGCAGTTTCTCAACATCAAGGGAGGCTCCTATCCTCCTGCCCAAGGTCAGCCGACCCCCCAGAAGGGAGATGCACTCTGGCCCCAAATGACCCCTGGGCAACCCGCTCTTCAGCATCAGGGAATCCGGCCTCCCTGACGCCCCGCACGCCTCCTCCCCTCGCCGCGCGTCCACAAAGGCTTGGGCACCTGGGTTTCTCTCCTCTGCAGCGGTCAATTCCCACTCAGCTGAGCAGCTCTGCCAACGGCCAGCTCCGTGCTGGGGACAACCGGACACAGCCTCATCGTGCTCAACACCCACTGGCTCCCCAACAGAGGCCATGTTTTCTCACCTGGGCCCCCAGGCCCGGGATTCCTTTAGGATTCGGGTCCATCCACAGAGAGACCCAAAGCCTGAAGTAGCCACACATGAAGAGGTGGGACTCCGTGCTGCTGCCTCCTGGCGCCCAGGAGGGTAGTTTAGGGACAAAGCCACCACCAGCCAGGGACACGTCAGCACCAAACAGTTTTCCTGGCAGAACTTAGGAAGGGACACCAAGCCAGTTCTGTGCTGGGCGCATGACAGGCAAGCTCAGGGGACAGAGGCAGCAGCAGAATAGTGGCCGGGAGAGAACGAGACCCACAGACAGCAGGGAGCGTGGCCAGCGGCTCTCAACCTGGACACTTTGACCCCCGGAGGTCTGTCCAAGTCTGGGGACGTTTCTGGTTGTCACACTGGGAAGTGGGCACTGTGGGTCCCAGTGCTCACGATGGCCCCATCCAGAGCTCCCAGCTGAGAGTCTGTGCAAACCTCGGCCTACCTGAGAGGTCACGCTTACCAAGAGAGGAGCTGCTGCATCCTACGTGAACTTTCAGTCCGTCACAACCGGAAGACTCTGGGGAGGCCGGGGCGCCCACCCAGGTGAGAGGTGCTGGGAGCTTCCTGCCAGCCCTGGAGAGCAAGCTCGACTGGTACACACACCTGGTCCCTGCATCCCAGCCCACAAGGGCCACGTTCCCACGGCCACAGATGCCAGCCAGTGGGGGATTCTCCCCACCATGGGATCTAGAGCAGAATGGCCAGGCCCACCCCTCACGCCCCCACCCCATGTGGCAGTGACACTGTACTGCCTTGGGGGGCCTGCCCACCACCTCAGCACCAGCTCTCTGAGGCCACGCACCCATGCCAGGCACTCTGGCTTCCACCGGCCTGGAGAGTCAGGGAAGAGGGACTGATGCTGACCCAAGGGTGGCCTGGCTCGGGCTGGTGCCCTCGAGCAGCGAGTCTTCCCAGTTCCTGCAAGGCCTGCACCCTGGATGTTTAGGGGGCTTTGGACCTTCGCTGGCCCTCTGTGCCTGCCTGAGAGCGGGGCCCAGCCCTCCCTGGGGCCCGATTGCGTCCATGGCCCTGCCTCTCTACCCGCCTCTAGGCTGGCCATGACCTTCCAATTTCTGTGCTTTCAGACTCCCTCCCTGGCAATGGCTCTCATCAGTCGAACCGCTGGCTCAGCCTCGCTGCCTAGATGCCCACGTCTGCCCTGCACTCCTCACCCCACCTCTGCTACTGTGCTCCAGTCTCCTCAGCCCCCAGGCCCACTGCCTCTGCCGCCCGGTTCTCACGGGGACCCCGCGCTGTGCTTCCACGCCCACCACCTCGCCCTCACCCTCCCTCTGCCTCAGCGAGGGCCCCAAGCTCGCCCTGCTCAGTCACAACCCCTGGCACGCCCTCCCGCCTCGGGGAGCCCCCACTGGGCTTCCCCTGTTAAACCAAGGCCCCAGGAGAGACTGCCATGCTTGTCCAAGCACCCCCTCCGCACCTGGTGAGGGGGGTTCCTGGCAGGTGGGAGGTGCCCCGGGTACGCCTGGTATTCCCTCTGCTCAGGGTATTCCTGACATAGGCCTGGGGACGGGGTGGGAAAGTGAGGAGTGACATATCACGCACAGCCCGAGGGTGCAGGAAAGGCCAAGCCCCCACAGGTCCCCGTCTGTGAGCCAGGAGAGGAGAGGGCCCAGGGCCTCCCAAGCAGGAGCAGGAGTGGACCGAGTGGATGGCACAGGCCCAAAAGGATGGTGCTCAGGCAGCCACCCTGACTGTGACCTTGGGTCAGAGCACAGGAATAGAATCAACCTCACTGCCCAGTCTCGCAGTGAACTGGGGAGGCAGCCACGCTCCTGTCTGCTGGGCCGTGAACAATGAGGCGAGAGGAGGGAGGGGGGAGCAAAGGGGGAGGGCCGGGGGTGGGGGGACACCCACCTCACTAATCCCCTCCCCAGACCACGAGGCCAGTGTTTCAGAGGGAAACTGAGAAGCCTCTTTAAGATTCAGGATGTGCTTCTGGGGCTGAAGAATAAGTCAGATGATGCCAGAGGGGCAGCTGTGGTGGAGCCCGGACCCCAGGAAATGCTCAGAGCTCCAAAGCCCCTGATGATATCAACCAGTCAGACCACGATGACGAGGGCCCAGGGCAGGCGAACGCTATTACAAACACTATTACACGGGAAGGCTCCCCTGGGAGGGCTGCTGAGTCAAAGGCTGCCCCAGAGCCCCGCTCTGCAGGCTCAGGACATTCAGGAAAGGAAGTAAAAGGGGAGCACCACGGGACGCCGAGAGGATAACTAATGCAGCCACCCTGCAGGGCGTCAGTCATAATTAAGACAGACGACGTCAATGTCACCAGCAGTCGCACACAGTTTCGCAGCAGGTGAGCTTCGGGATCTCACATGTGCACAGCACAGCTGCCCCATCTCTGCCTCTGACTGGGATCGGGTTTACAAACGCACTGCTTGAGCCTCGTGGGGCTTCCCTGGGGCAGGTCTCACTTCAGCAGATTGGGGTGAAGGGTGTGGATAAAGCTTTGAGATTCCAAGCACTCGAGGGTGTCCTCAGCCAGTATTCCTCAGGGGGCATCTGTTACCCCCACCCCCACCCCAGACTCTCTGCCTCCAGGACGGGTCCCGTGCCTGGTTTTGTTTGATGCCGTATCCCGGACTCCGGCTGGCACAGATCACATGCTTAGTACACCTACCAAATGCATGACCGTGGGCTGCCGAGCCAATCCGCGTCCCCACGTTAGGGCCCAGTGAAAGGCCTTGGGCTGGAAGGACTTTTCTCAGGATGGGAGACCCACGGTCCATGAGGCTCCAATTCCTGTTGCTAACAGCATTTGGGCCCCCAGTGATCACTCAGAGGAGCCAAGCTGAGCAAAGGCTTGGAGCTGGAGACAGAGGGCTTGCCTCACAGGGAGACACATCCTGATGAGTTCCCTGGGCAGTGAGCGGGCCCCAGGGGGAGAGAGCCCAGCCACAAACCAACCAAGCACCACGGGGTCTGCGAAGGAGGCAGAGACAGCCAGCTGTCCCCCAAGTCCAACTGATCCTTCTTCTGGGGAGAATATTCCAGGTGTCAGCTGGGCCAAGCTCACCAGCTGAGGACGTCACACCTGCCAGCCTTGCTCAGGGAGCCTTGGCCACACGTCAAAATTCCAGTCGATGCAGGCAAGCGAGAGGGACTTGTGCCAATTCCGGGCTGTGTCTGCGATGACATTTAGAAGGAAATTCCGCTCCCTGCTTCTCCCCTCCTGTGACTCGTACAGCCTGGTGGCAATGGCGGAGGTGGGGGGAGCCACCTTCTTCCACAAAGAACACACTCGGAGCAAAGGAGGGAAGGACCTGGCTCCTCAGATGACCTTGGGAAGCAGAGCCTATCGCGTGAACAAACAAAACTACATCCCGACTGAGTGCCCAGTTTAGGGATCGTAGCAGCAGCTTAGCCTGGATCCAGACTAATTTGGGGGATCGGGGTGTGACTTATGATTTCTTTGCTTACAAGCAGTTTTCAAGCCAAAGTGTTTGCTCTAACATCATAGTGGAGGTTGTCGCCTCCACTGTGTAAGCAGGTGCTTTCCTTCTTACACAGACACTCTCAGGTTTAACGACCCGAACAGCATGTGTTAATACAGTATCTCACCAGAATGTCCCTGTCTTCTGGTTTACAAATTTCACCTGGACTGAAGGTATCACTGTATCACACTCCAGCTGGGAGGTTCCTGGGTTTCACTTTTACCAAGTTTCTTCTTCCATTTTTCTCATTTTAAACTACCTTCGGGTCCTGGCTTTTGTTTCTTTCACTCTTTTGTTCTGATGGATTTTTCCTTCCCTGTATCTAGACTCTCGTTTCTCCAAGAATGTACGGAACACCGGGACAGGCCAGGTCCGGTACTGTGGGGGAGTAGGACCAGCGCGGTCGGGTGACGCGGCTGTGAGGGCTGAAGCTGCCTTTGGCTGAGTCTCACCTCCCAGTGAGATGAGGGACGATCAAAGAGGAAATGTACCTTTCTTTTTCTTTGTTCTTTTCCCTTTTTTTTTTCCTTTTCCCAGACTTTGTCAAAGTGTCTTCTCAAGTGCGTGGCTCTGCCCTCTTGGCAGTAGAGTCACTGCTGATCCCAGGTGTTTTGCTGGAAGAGGGTGAACAGCTAGCGGACGTGGGATCTGAGGAAGGCTACCTCTGCCCTGGGGACGGCGGGCCGGGGCTTGACGCAGTTGTCCCCCAGGCTTCCTGGGATGGACGGGGCTGGACGCCACGATGCCCCTGCCATGGCGGCAAGGATGTGACCCTTCAAAACCCTGCCCAACTGAGGGGACACAACCTCACAACGAGCCCGGCTGTTGGAACCCTTTCAAACAACACTCCTCATCACAGAATTTACGCTTAGAGACCCAACCACCCTTCCAAGGACATGCAGTTCCTAGGCCACTGCTTACATCAGGCTGGGAAGAGGGACACGGACTGAACCTGTCCCCGCGAAGCGGTCTGAGGGCGGACGGAGGCTCCGTCCCTACGCAAGGCCGCTCCTGCAACCAGCTCAGTCCAGACAAGTCCCTTTCTCTCCAGGGAGGTGTTTACAGCCAACGTTCGCGGAACCTCCGAGAGTGAAGATGCTTCTGCAGGAAGCAGGGCTCGGCGTTGGCACGGACGAGGGTCCCAGAGCCCGGTCTGCTCCGCACGGCTGCCGGGCCTCCTCCGGGACTGGCCGCCGGTGCTCCCTCCCGCCCCGCGCTCCACCCGCCAGGAGGCCGGAAGGGGAAGAGGCTCGCCACGGCGGGGGGCCGGGCGGCTGCGGCCTGAGCAGCAAATCCCCGGAGACCTGTGGGCGCCCAAGCGCCAGCCGCTGCCTTCCCACATTCCTGGGCGCCGGCTTCTCAAAGTTGCCACAGGACCAGAGAACGGCCGCCGCAACCCGGCCAGCAACGCTCGGCTTCACAACGTTCTGTCAGCTGCAACGGCCACATTTCCGGTCTGTGTTGGCAACAGTGCCCACACTTCTGGCCCATCCTAGCAACATCCACCTGGTTACATTCTGGACAGCAGTTACCAGAGAAGCACATGACGGCATCCCTGGAGCCCCTGTTCGACGGTGTGCTCCCCACAGGGGATGAGGGGCTTGTTGCCTGCAGCCTCCACCCCTCCACCCCAGCACTGTTCAGGCCTGGATCCAGAGATGCCCAGCCAGGCATTCACCTGCCACAGTTCACCCAGAACCTGCTTCATGGGCAAAAGGCCCTTGTACCAGGATCTCCAACCACTTGGAAGGCCTGGGTGTCAGGGAGGGAAGCAAAGGCTTCCATCAGCATCTGTCCTTTCCTCCAAAGGGAAACAGAGTTAGACGGTTCCCTTTAGGCCCCTACTTCAGTCCAAACCAACCACCCCATCATCTTTAAACAATTTTCTTTTAACATCATTGTTTCAATGCTACCAAAAAAAAAAAAAAAAAGTAATATAGGAAGGTAAAGGAAAAATAAGCTATTCAGAAATATCCAGGTTAAAAATTAAGTCCCCTTAAGAATCCAGCTCTGAGGGCCAGAAGGGAGACCTGCCCCGGGGCAGATCCCAGGCTCCTCTGGGCTGAGCATGGACATGGTAAAGGGTCTGGCTCTGCCACAGTCCAGCCCTCTGTGCCTCCAGATCCTCGTGGGCAAAATGGAGTCACTCTATACCTCTCTCCCAGGGACCCTGTGAGCCCAAACCAGGGGCCAGCCTCTGTCCCTCACACGAGTGTTTGGAAGGCAGTAAGTCCAATTCACGACCTACTAGTGTCAGAAAGCAGGATGGGACGTGCCCTCTAAACTTGTCCACGTCACACAACACACAACATGTACACAGACCAGCTGTGTGAAAACAAAGACCTCAGGGCAGTAAACCTGATCAGGACGCTTTAACTTTTCCTATTACATGGCTGAGTCAGTTACAAAGCAGAAAGGAGGAATTTCCTGGTGTTGGAGATCAAACCCACTACCTGCTGACCTACCCACAAGACGCTCCTTCTCGCCTTCACTCTCTCGTGTGACTTTGTGAGCCATCTTAGCATAGAAGCGGGCAGACCCTGAGGTGTCTGCCCAGGGCCAGTGCCCATTCCTGCAACGCACCTGCTGGGATCTGGACCCAGGAGCCTTCCCCAGGCCTAGGGCGCCGTGCAGCCCGACCCCATGCTGAAGGGGCAGGTGGGCGAGGCTGCGCTTGCTTCCACTGGCCGTCAGGCCAAGAACTGGCTTCACTGGTCACAGCCCCAGCAGAATAGCGCAAAGGAACCCATTAGTTTCTGAATATTTATTACGCGTGGCAAGAAATGCTTCAACACAATTGTAAGGACACAGTGAACACACCAGGTAAATTCAAGAGTGTGATGTTCCCTGCCACCCACACAGGCACTGAGCCGCTGCCCACTGACCCCTGGAGTCTGAGAATGTCTCAGCAGAGAGGACAGTGCCCAGCTCCTGCCCTGCAAACCAGAGCAGACCCACCGTGGGCAGTCGAGCCAGCTCAGCGCCGCAGGGAGAGCTCAGAAAGGCACCCTGGCCTTCTCAGTCCAGAAGGAGCTGAGTGGAGGCTGCAAAGGCTCTTTCCTGGGTCCCACAGTCGTGGGTGCCAGCAGGGGGTCAAAGGCCTTTCAAGGGCTGTTATTAATATTCATTCATCTGCTGAGTGTATGCTGGCCACCTAACAGGGGCCAGACACAGTTCTAGAAACTGCCAATACGTTAGAAACAAAATAGAAACCATCCCTGTCCTGAGGGAACACTCATTTCAGAAGGAGAGAGAGACTGCAAAACAGACACCAACACCTGAACACAATGAGGACAGGCAGCCAGAAGGCGGGTCCCAAAGTCAGTGGTTGGGGTTTAAGTCAAGTCAGGAACCTGAAGCCTGCACACACTCCAGGTGAGAGGACAGGTGGCAACAGAAAGCTCTGCCTTTAAGAATTCCTCTTCTCAGGCTCAAATAGGTTTCTTTGTGAAGCAAAAAGGAAGAGAGAAGAGGGAGAAGAGGCTGGGTGCTATTAACCAGCGGCGACAGGCCGGGCTCAATTCCCGGCTCTTGCTTCCAAGTCAGCGCACTGTCTCCGGGGACCTCAGCGTCACGGCTCCCCATCCTCGGCACTGGAGCTCCAGGTGCACAGTGTGGCCTTTTGCTGTATCTTCGGTCCTGTTGGAAAGAGCAGCTTCCTGCGCTCGAGAGAAAAGCTGGAGTCCTTTTATGATTTTGGCCCAAAGTCAACCATAGACTCTGCGCAGAGTCCAAATGCCTGGCCTTTCACGTGGACTTGGATCGCAAGCTAACCGGGGCACCATCTGTACTCAGCACGGTTATCGGGGCTCCCGTGGGAAACGGCCCGAGGGGCTAGTGACCCGTGCGGAGTGACTCAGAGCCTGTGCGTGGACGGGATCCCCCGCCCCAAACACATACACACCCCTCTTGAGGAGGCTGGGGTGATGCGTCTATTGTGCATATTTGAAGTATCCTCCTCAGTCCATCCCCCACCCACTTCCCGGCTACTCCCTGGGCAGGTACCTGTAAGGAACAGTCTAAGGGGACACGTGCCCTTCTCACAAAGTGTATGAGAAAGACACAACGTTTATTTATATGATAGTGCACAGAACTTACACGACTTTAACAAATCTGCAAGATAAAAGTCTTCATTCTTCTGAGATATGCCCAGGTGACAGAGACAGACTAGACAAGGAGAAGTTTTTCTTTAGTTTTGCAACAACATTTGAAATTAAATCAAAACTGAGGAAAGGCAGCATCTGTCCTGCCCCCAGGCCGGGAGCCTGACCACACACATTCCTGTGTGACAAAGGCCAGCAGAGGACGCTTTCCAACACCTTCTCTCAGGGAAGCTCCAACAGCCCCTGGGAAGCAGACACAGTCGGCACAGGCCACCTGCAGCTTATCACATCCCTGCTGTGAAAATCTTTTAACTATGGCTTCATCTGGACAAAACTCAACACTTCTTAAGGGCCGGGAACCTTACGGAGACCCCTTCTCAGTGACCACCGGACCCAAAGCTACACGTTCCCCAGAGGGACTCCTGGAGGCATCCACCTCCATGTCACCTTTCTTAGGTGCAAACTCAAAGGAAGGCCTAAGAAAAGCTAAGTCCGCATGACTCACTGACCCACCCAGACCCAGACCTGCAGTCTCCACATTATCAGGCCTCCACAGGCGAAACAAACAAGCCCATGAAGCGGCTGACTTCCCAAGGACAAAGACAGCCCAAAGGAGAAAGTTAAATTTTATACCCTGATCTCAACCACCATCCCAGACCTAGAGAGCTCGGCACATGACCCCCTGCCTGTAAAACCTGATTCTCTCCCATCAGAGGGGTCTCCGAGTTCCTCTTGCTTGGGGCTGCCGGCCACTCTGCTTGAGGTCTCGCTGCTCCAGTCAGCTGTCTTTCTTCCCCGGTGCTCTAGCAACCTTCTTTGTTTGCTGAGCTCCAGACACACAAAACTGCTTGAAGGTGGGAGAACAGGAGGGCTGGGATGGGTTCCTGCACTTTGTTTCATCTTTCTCTGCTTCCTCGCTTCGCTTCCCGTCTCTAAATGCAGCTGAGTGCAGCCCTCATGCAGCCTGGAGGCGCGGGAACGTCTCTGCTGAAGCTTCCTTGAAGCTGAAACTGGCGGAAGCTGCCCCCCAGACTCCTCGGGACCAGTCACCATTTTGGAAGGAGCACGAGGAAGCTGGAGTGTCTAGCCTTGACTTCCGTGGCTTTTAACTTTTTTTTTCCCCTTTCTCAAGGCAAAGACCCCAGTGATGTTCATCCACTGAGAAAGTCCTGGCGAAGAACCCGCCTGCTGATCAGCCCGACTGTTTAGGCCTCATGGGGACCTGTCCTCAGGGCAAAGGCCTTCTCCCCAAGAGTCAGTCATCTCCAGAGGGATCCACTAGGCCTGGCGGGGTCCGCCAGGGGCTCGGCCTAGGTTAGGGGCGCTGGGGAGCCCTGAGTGGGGGTGGAGACGCTCCTGAAGGAAGTGCAGCCGGAGAGAGAAGCCCTGCTGTGTGAAGCCCACCTCTGTGGGCACAGGACCCATCCCCAGCGAGACGAGTGAGGGCTGCCAGGGCGCGGGAAGGAAGAGGCACAGGCTCACCGCAGCCACATCAGCCTTGAGGGAAGGCTCAGCTCAGGTGCCCGGCAGCTGGGAGTTCACATCTGACATTCCACGGATGGTGTTCTGTGATCAGGTGAGGCCTTGTCACACACCCGACCCCAAAAGGGAACATGAAAGATCTGGGGAGAGGAGAGCCACGCCACCAGGTCTCAGGAAGACGGGCAACCACGAGCCTAAAATGGAGCTCCAGCAAAACCCGTTTCTGCACTTCCATTTCTACCCCGACCCAGGCAACCTGGACGAGCCTCCTCCAGGAACAAATGAAACACAAAGCTGGCAGGGAGCCTCCTGGGACCACCTCAGAGCGGTCTTGGAAGAAGCAAACATGTCAGTAAATAAGCAAATCTAATAAGTTTACAAGAAGTATGAGGAATGACGGACCACGGCAAACAGCAACACCGGAGGCAACGAGCAAGGTCAAGAGTGTGGGAACGTCCAGGGCAGATGAGCAGGGCTCTGCCACAGTCAACGGCAGGGAGAGGCCGTGGGAACCATCGGAGGTGACAAGAAACCATGCGTGGGCCTATTTCAGACAAACAAGCATGAGAGGACACTTTAGAGAACATCAGGAAAGTTGCAAATGGCTGGTATCAGGGAATTACTGTTAATTTTGAAAGATGTGATCATGGAATTGTAAAAACTCCAAAATACCAGCCAGAAATGATTGGAATTAACAGAATCTGGAAAAGTTACTGGACACAATCAACCAATATATAAAAGTCAACCATTTTTCTATACAGAGTCAACAAGTAGAGTACATAATTTTAAAAAATATATTTTTGTTGCTATTATATAATGACACTAGGGAATAAATTTAACAAAAAATTCAAACTTTCTTTATGGAGAATATTATGAAATTTTATTGCAAGACATTAAAGGGCACCTAAATAAACTGAAAGAAATACCATGTTTTTGAGTAGGAAGATTCAGAAAAGCTGTGATTTTCTCTCAGATTGATGCATGGTTCAAATGCATTTCCAATGGAAATCTCAGCAGGATTTTGACAAATTGATTCACAATTCATATAGAACAGCAAAGCTTCCTGTCCTACTAGACATCAAGGCTTTAAAGAAGTTATAGTAATGATTAAAACACGATGAAATCAGGAATAGGCAGGAGTTCCTGTCGTGGCACAGCGGAAACAATTCTGACTAGTAACCATGAAGTTGCGGGTTCAATCCCTGGTCTCGCTCAGTGGGTTAAGGATCCGGTGCTGCCGTGAGCCATGGTGTAGGTCGCAGACGTGGCTCAGATCCCGCGTTGCTGTGGCTGTGCTGTAGGCCGGCAGCTGTAGCTCTGATTCGACCCCTAGCCTGGGAACCTCCATATGCCACGGGTGTGGCCCAAAAAAGAAAAAAAAAAAAAAAAAGGAACAGATAGACTGTAGGAACTGGGCCAATCCAGAAAACGCACCACAAGGGAGAGTCTTGGTCACGAGCACAGGCACTCGGACAGCAGGGCAAGACCAGGTATTTAATTCCTGGTCTTGCCCTGCTGTCCAAGTGCCTGATTTTAAAAAATGGCCCTCTACCTCACACCACATGCGAAATTATTTCCAGCCGAATTACAGTCTTAAATGTGAAAAGGAAAACTACGAAATTTTGAGAAGCTAGTCTAAGGATCTAAATTAGGCCAAGATTTTTACAATAAGACACAAAACCCTGACCGTAAAATGTGTTCAACACTAAAACTAAGAAAATGACTGTTCATCACCGGACACTAGAAAGAAAGAAAAAAGGCAACCCACAAGCTGGGAGAAAATAGTTACAACCCATTTCAGAAGCAAGTATTAGCCCCCAGTACACATGAATGAGTCAGTGCTAGAATACGGGAGCCGGCCCTGTTCTCCCCTGCTGGGGGTCGGGTGAGATGCTCCACCTGCCCTCCAGGTGCCTCACCTGGGAGGCCGGCATCGCTGCAGTAACAAGGGCTTTATTAGGGGAGGATGCAAACAGTTCGTCACCCCAAACTGCTCACAGCAGCAGCAGTACACACTAGATGAATACCATCTCCCTATCTTCAGGAAAAAGGTCATTCCAACAGGCACTGTAAAAAGACAAACACAAACGGTCCATAAGTACGTGAAAGGTGCTCAGCAGCACTGGTCACTGTGCATCAGGGATGTGCAAATTAAGGCACATGAAATGCCATTTCAATTTACCAGGCTGGCAAACACTGAGAAGTCTGACAATCGAAAGTGTTGCAATGGTGTAAAACAAGCATCTGTCTCCACAGTCAGGGGCGGGCGGTGAAGGGGGGAGCGGTGCCCACAGCCCGCGCTACAGGCCCAAGAGCAGGGTTCTGCATGGGCATCCAAAGCCCACAGACCGCGAGAGGGACAACAGGTGACTTGTGCACATGAACAGGCTCTTGTGTCAAGTGCTTGTTCACAAAAATACTAGGAACAAAGTATCTCCAACCAAAGCACCACATATGCTTTTTACCCTTTGAGCTCTTCTTCAGGAGTGATCTGAAGGAGTGCCCAAGAGCTCCTGCTGGAGTCGGGGCCAGGAGGAGGGCCAGTGTGGGAACCGCAGGCCCACGCACGGCTGCAGGGGCCGCCTGGCCTGGCCACCGAGGGGTGGGGGGATGGCTGTTTTTAAGTTAATTGTCTTAATTAAAGTGCCACCATGGGAAGTTCCCGTTGTGGCTCAGCGGTAACAAGCCCAGCTACTATCCATGAGGACACGGATTTGATCCCTGGCCTTGCTCAGGGAGTTGCTGTGGCTGTGGTGTAGGTCGAAGATGCGACTCGTATCTCAAGTTGCTGTGGCTGTGGTGTGGACTGGCAGCTGTAGCTCTGATTCGATCCCTAGCCTGGGAACTTCCATATGCCTTGGGTGCCGCCCTAAAAAGACTAAAAAGAAAAAGGAGCAGCCCCAGTTTCCACCATCGACCAGTCAGTATCTCTGTGTGATGCTTTATTACTCAGCCCTAAAAACAAAACAAAACAAAAAAAACATGCTGTCACGTGTAACCAGCAAGATGAAGTCTGAAAATATTATGCCAAGTAAAAGGAGTCCCACACCAAACGCCACACATTGTCCAATTCCACTTGTGTGAAATGCTGAGAGTGGGCAAATCCCGAGAGACAGAAAGCAGATGAGCGGTCCCAGGGTGGGCGAGGAGATCAGGAGCACGAAGAGTGGGGTTTCTTTCTGGGGTGACGAAACGCTCTGCAAATAATGGCAGTGGCTGCACGACTTGGTGACTACACTCAAAACCACTTAAAAAGATAAAACATCTGTGCATCTGGGCACCAGGTCTGCAGTTTGGACCAGGTCTCCAGGCCACCACCACCCCCAGCTTCTCGGCCACACCCCTGACTTGCTGTGGTGCTGGAAGGCTCCTGGCCAGCCCACCTGCAAACCCGCGGGCGTCCGGGACAGCAGCGCATTCGGGTGGGGTCACCCCGATATCCCTCCTGGGAGGGGGCTCAGGCTGCCGGCCGGGGACGCGCTCGGGGCGTTATTTTCCACCTCACTGAACACTGTGGGATGACACGCCCCTGCATGCACCCTGGGGACCTGTTATTCTCCAAAGTCCCATTCACGGAGCACGTCAGGGCCTAACTGGAGCGGCATGGTCTCTTGGGCCTGGCACCCTCCCCTAGTCACCCGCCTTACAGGTACTTGCCCCCGTCAGCCCGACTGACCAAGACGGATGCTGACTGGCCCCCGGCTTGCCCCCCTCAGAAAGACAGGCCTCCCCTTCCTCCTAGGGCGGCCCCCACAGGGGCCTGGGCCTCGCTGGGCTGCATACAGGGAGCCCAGCGCGGCTGGCAAAGCGGAAGCAGCTAAACAGCTGGAGGTTCCCTGTGGTCTCTGCTGTCACGCTTCAGTGACACCATCTTGGGGGTGGGGGCGCGAGACAGGATGCCGTCTGAGAAGCTGCTATGCAGCCCCAGCGGCCATGCCCATGGCCACCCGGCTTCGTGTGCTGCCCACCTTCCCACCACACCGCGCCCCGCCTGGGCTCCACGGGACAGGTCTGTGCGGGCAACGGACGCCGATGCGCGGCAATGAGGCTGTGAGCCCAGGTACTCACGAGGGCACGAAGGCCGGAAGCCTGGCTGCCAGGGAGGAGCCGGTGCTCGTCTGAATGCTTATCTGCAGAAAACTGCAGGCTGAGCTGACCACGGCCCCTTAACGAGCTGGAAATCACTTTCATGGGCACCCCTTGAGCTGGGCTGCTGCTCAGCCTTTTAAAAGGTTACTTGTGCACTGACGGTCCTTTCATATCTGCCTGGAGGCTACTGGTTCAGCAGAGCTATTCCTGCAGCAGCTCCCGAGATCAGCACAGGCCCGACTATGAAATCACGCAGAGCCTTATTTAGAAACCCACGCTTCCTTGAGACTGACAACTTTCTGGGCTGACTCTGGCTCAGCTGGAAGGCAGTGGGCACGGAACCACTCAGTTCAGCACCCTGGGCTCCTGCCAAACCCGCCCCGGAAAGCACGGCATGGACTCTGGGGGTTTACCGGAGGATCTGGATTTGGGACTTCAACAGGAGGCACTTTAGAAGCCGTGCCAGGTATTCTGTCCGTTCTCTACCCTGTGGGGGTCCCCCACTCCATCTCTCCTTTCCCCTTCCTACATCCACTCCTACCCCTCCTCTTTTGGTTGTCAAGGTGATTTTTTTTTTTAGGACCGCACCCACAGCATACGGAGGTTTCCAGGCTAGGGGTCGAATGGGAGCTACAGCTGCCAGCCTACACCAGAGCCACATCAACTTGTGATCCAATCCGCCTCTGGGACCTACACCACAGCTCACAACAATGCCAGATCCTTAACCCACTGAGCGAGGCCAGGGATCGAACCCACATCCTCATGGATCCCAGTTGGATTCGTTTGTGCGGTGCCACAAGGGGAACTACCAATCAAGGTGATATTTTTTAAGCCAGCCATCCACTCCTTGAAATGTCCTATCTGCCTCGGTTCTGAATTATCAGGACCGATCGTCTTCTGAGCTCAGACCTGCAGGTAACGGTCCCATCTCCACTTTAGAGTCCTCAGGTCACGGCCCTGGCTGGGTAAGAGGTGTAACCCATGGGAGCTTGGTCAGAACTCTGAGTTTCTCACGGCCGGTCTTTAACGTCCTCCCACATCTGCCACATCACCCCACGTTCATCCTGGCAGTTGCGGGCAGCCCCTCCGAACCCTGCCTTTCCTTGAGTTGTGTGGCAGGGACCGCGATGACACTGCCACACAGTAATTCGTGTTTACCAGGCCTGTGCTGCCACAAGAGGGTTCATCCGGACAAGACTCCTAACTTTGCAAAATTTAATCCTCTATTGATTGCTCTCACCTCCTGTAATCAATCCACCCGGTCACTGAAGAGTGTTAAATTTCTATTTTAATGAGAACG
Source organism: Catagonus wagneri (assembly GCA_004024745.2). Lineage (NCBI taxonomy): Eukaryota > Metazoa > Chordata > Mammalia > Artiodactyla > Tayassuidae > Catagonus > Catagonus wagneri. Next base: position 8,738,448 of record PVHT020003144.1, on the reverse strand, counting down.
CCACCAACACACTTTCCTTCCTTCGTTAAATGGAAACAAAGCATAATCTAATTTTTAAAACACTACAAGCAGATAATCAAGATTCAACAACTGTATGCCCTGACTCAACAATTTCCACTTGAAAAGCTTCTAACCCACAGCCGCTTTGGCAGTGAAGGATGTCCTGGAGGAAGAGGCAATCTGCATGCCACGTTTGCTCAACCAATTTACTAGCTTAAGTGGCAAGAGAGAGAAGAGCATTTTGATGAGGACAGTCTAATCAAAAGTGAACTGGAGGATGTAAGGTTTGCTCCACTGCTGCCTGCATGACCTCAGAGGCTGCACAGAGCAGCAGAGTCCTTGACGGACGCGGTCCTGTCCTCCTTTCACGGCCGCGTTTCTGTGATTAATGCCCATCAGGGAACCGTGGCTCCCGTCGCTGTCGCTGCTCATTACCCACAGCCACGTTCTGAGCTCCTGTGAACAGCCTCTAATGCTGTACATGCATCTGGTCCTGGTTAAAACGTAGCAAGAAGCCACGTTATTCTCACCTTGCAGGGCTGTGGTTCAGAAAGGTTAAGGCAGCTGTTCAGGGTCACAGAGACGATGGTGCAGGGCAGGAATCTGAACCGGGTCTGGCCCCATGGCCACAGTCACAGATCGCCCGTTGGACTGCTCTGCCCTCTGCACAAGCCTGGCAGAGCCCCAGCCTTGATTTTCCTCCAGGAAACGCCTGCAGGGTGCAGCTCACCCACCTGAGGCACCTGCCTCCTTGTGGACATTTCATGGGAATTTTCATGGGAATTTTCACGATGATTCTGAAAACTGCGTGATAAAGTCAGAACCTGGTGGCCTGGAAGGTGGAGGGCTTGGATGTTCGGGTCAGGCTGAGACAGGCCTCAATGCTCCCAGATAAGGAGTGTGGGTCACAGGGAGCCCCCTCTTTGCATGGAAACTGGCTTTGGGTTGGGAAAGGGGAAGGCATGGCTCGGCAGAGGCACGAGGACTGGCCTTCTCAGCAGGAGGGTGCTCGCCTGGCCCCCGGGGGCTGCCTCTGGGGAGAAAGAGCCAGAGCCTTGCTCTCCAGGGCCTTGCTCTCCAGGGGAGGGGCCCAGCACTGCCTAGAAACGCGCACGAACTTTCCTCTTGGTCCACCAGAGACGGCCGCAGAGCCAGACCAAGCACGATGACCTCAGGACAGCTGTCACCCTCACTCACAGATGTGCTCGGACGTTGCGCATAGAGCAGGGGGTGCAGCAGAAACAGCTGACCCCCGGGGGCACAAGCCGGAAGGGGGGCACAGCTCACAGGCTGGACGCAGGTGACGTAAGGGGCTGGTCCTCGTGTCTGAAGGACGCAGACACTGCAGATCGTGGCCACAGTCATTCAGATGGTTCATGGTGGGGAGAAGCTGTGCCGCATGACCTGACTGCCTATGGGACCACGAGCTGGCAGCCAGGTCCTGCTTCGATCTCCTTCCTGCGTGCCCAGAAGGGGTGGCCGCTGAAATCCAAGTCAGCACAGAGACCACCCCATCCCCGAGCCCTGGTCCCAGGCCATGCCCAAAGCAGAGACTTACTGAAGATTTAAAACGGAAGCTGATCATGCTGGGTCTCAGGAGGACACACACATCAGTGCCCCCAATCCTGTGAATGCCACCCTCAGAGATTTCTGAGTCCTAAAGCCAGGGCAAATGAACCCATCCCGACATCCTGGGGGCCCAGTCTCACTGGCCAGGTGTCGGCACCCATGGGGTTCCTGCCAGAATCTGGTCACGTTTGGCCTGACAGAGCCTGTACCCACCGTGCGGCAGCCCTTAGCCCATGTCTCTAAATGCAGAGTTCAAAGGCATTTCGCTGAACTTGCTCTGACAGTGAGTACTGGGAGCAGTCCCAACCTGCACACCCGCCCCCCGCAGGACTCTCTTACTCAGCTCACCCTGGGTGGCCTTCCTCTACGTAGCAGGCATGGTCACGGCCAAGGGCAGACGCGGGAAGGGGCTCAGCTCTAGGAGGTGTGAGGCAGCCGTGCTGAGGAGCAGAGAGGGCCCTCCCAACACTGGCTGTGCCACCTCATGGCCTCGGCGTTGGCCAAATGCTGAGGTTCTGCCTAATCTGAAATTATTCAAGGATTTCAGCTATCACTCAGCGTCACCAGGCTGCGTTTTCTGCTTAAAGGAGCATTTAGCATCTGGAGCCCAGCTGCCCGTCTGGGGAACCAGGAGAGTCTGGTTTCACTTGCAGGGTCCCCTCACAGGCCTGATTCCCTGTTTCCACTGCAGCTTCAGCCGGTGGAGCCGGCAAAGCTGCCCATACCCACTTGTCCTTGGCCGGACTCCAGCCCGGAGGCCCCTAAGAATCTAAGCCCCAGACGGAGGGGCTCCTCCTGTCCCCAGACACAACTCTGGCCAGCTCCGGGGTACCCGGAAGGATGAGCAGGGGTACACCTGGTGAAACATCTCTCCAGAGGCGGGCATCCACTTAGGTTAATGACTGGGTCACTTTCTGTACAGCAGAAATTGGCACAACACTATAAATCAACTATACTGTAATTAAAAAAAAAGGAAACTTCAATAATACTATTACATCTGAAGTCATTTAAAACCACAGGTCAGCTCTCAGACAGTCCTGGACCTTAGAAGAGGCGTTGGCACAGAGTAGGCAACCCTGGCAGACACAGGGGCATAACTGAGTCCCAGTGGGCCTGCGCCACATAGCAGGGCCACGTGCGCAGAGGCCCTGGGACCCAGCAAGCAGGGCAATCCTGAGTCTCCCTTCCCTCTGCCCTGCTCCCCACAATGAGCTCCCAGGGCAGGGAGTGGAGTGGCAGCCAAGGGTGCTAACTGGGGGTTCAGGGAAACTGCCACCAGGAGCCCCTCCTGCTGAGAAAGCACGTCCAAGTGGGTCTGCGGCTGTGATCTCACGACCCCAACACCACAGAAACGGAGGCTGTCAGCGCAAGCCCCCTGGAAATCTGCACACGACATTTACAGCAGCTTTATTCATAATCGCCCAACACGGAAGCACCTTCGGGGGGTGATGGGTAAACAAACTGAGGAGCATCCACACAGCGGTGACACCCGGGGCCCAGAACAAAGCAGGAACCTTCAATGCACGTTCTGAAGTGAAAGAAGCCAGTCTGAAAAGGCTACAGCCAGTGCGATTCCAAGCACATGGCACCTGGGAAGGGCAGAAGCGGGGGGGCAGTGCGGGCCTGGGGGTGAGGGACGAACAGGCAGCACACAGAGGACTCGCAGGCAGCGAGGGGATCTGTACAATACGACCGTGCGGGTCCCTAAACGGGTCCAAACCCACAGAACTCACGACACCAAGAGTGAACCCTGACGTAAACTCGGGACTGGGACAGGGGATGACATGTCCATGGAGGTTCAGCAGCTGTAAGGGACATGGTGACGCGGGCACCGTGCATGTGGCTGGGGTACGTGGAAATCAAGCACCTCCTGCTCAGTCCAGGCATGAACCGCACACTGCTCTGCAACTTCAGTGTATTTTCTTTACTTTAAAGTAAACAGAACTCCTACAAAGTGTGACAACTTCTCTCCGTGTTCCAGGCTGTGTAAAGGCCACCTGGGTGGCAATGGTCTCAATGACTTGGACACCCACTGGCTCACCTGTGCTGGGTAGGAGGCCAGTGCCCAGAGGAGGGACCCCACTGCATGGAACCCCCCACAAGCACATGGGGCCACTTCCCACGGCAGCATCAATTCTGAATCTAGAGAACAGGCACAAGCCTCACCCTCCTCTGCATCCTTCCCACAAGGGGCCGCGCAGCACCAAGAGCAGACTGGCTGCAAGGGGGGCCTACAAGCCAAGAGCCTGCATAACCTCCGCCAGCACAACCTCCCCCAGGCCCAGCACAAGCTCCCCCGGGGCCAGTACAACCTCCCCTGGGCTCAGCACAACCTCCCCTGGGCCCAGCACAACCTCCTTTGGGCCCAGCACAAACTCCCCCAGGCCCAGCACAACCTCCCATGGCCCCAGCACATCCTCCTTCAGGCCCAGCGCAGCCTCCTGAGGGCCCAGCACAACCTCCCCCGGGCCCAGAACCACCTTCCCCAGGCCCAGCACAACCTCACCAAGGCCCAGGACAACCTCCCCCAGGGCCCTCAAGCTCAGGGCACCAGCTCTGAACTCCCCTTAGCCCACATTGCCCTCTCTCCTTTGAAAGCTCCAGATCCCTAAACATCAGGAATCTTTGCAATTTGGACCAAAACACTCTGATACTTGCATGAAGTCTAATTTCAGGCCCCTAAACCTTCAAACACAGCTCACGAGGCTCCCCGTTGTCCAGCACGACGAGGGCAGAGGCCTGCTGCCTCAGATGAGCCAGCCATCGAGGAAGAACGGGCACAGGAGGTGGTGTCCCCTGGCGAGAGGCCTGCGTCCCCAACACGTGTGTCTGCACGGACGCGAGGTGCCCTCCACTCACCAGAACGCGGGCCGCTCTCACGCTGCTACCTTCTGGCCGACTTTTAGCGTAAGGACGTGTGCTCGACAGATGCTGCCTCCCTCCGCATACCACCCGCTGACACAGGGACAGAGGGTTACTGTGCTTTGCTTCAGTCACTAGAAGAATCGTGAGACTTGAGGAGCAAAGCTTCATGTCACTCAGAGAAGAGCCCAAGGCAGGGCTGGACCAGGGGCCTTTAAACCTCGTCACGAGAGACGGGCAGCGCTGGGACACAGTGTGGGCCCACATTCAGCGCTGGAGGCCCAGAGACTAAACTGTAACGGCTGCCCCCCGAGGACATTCAGTCCCATAAGCCTGGGTCCCCGGCTCTGCCTGAGCAGCACGTCCACACAGTCTACTCGGCGCGTCCCCGCTGGACAGTGCGGCCTGGGTGGGTGCTGGGGGCCACGGCCAAGGGCTCCGCGGCTCCGAGAGCATCCTGCCCACCCAGGGTCTGTGACGGGCCATCCAGGATACTGGCAGGCTTGTTCCCCCACTCATAAAGCTCATGCCTACAGTTAAAGCCCACGTCATAAAACCAAAGTGCTGGAAGAACTTAGAAACTGGCTGTTGAACATTTTTCCCTTTCAAAAGTTCTCTTGTGCGCAGCAGGTTAAGGATCTGGCATTGTCACTGCTGGGGCTCGGGTCGCTGCTGTGGTGCAGGTTAGATCCCTGGCCTGGGAACTTCCACATGCCACGGGTACGGCCAAATAAATAAATAAATGAAAAATAAAAATAAAGAAAAGATGAATCAAACGATTCATTAAGGAGCAAGTTGATATCATGCATTTAAAGAGATTTACAAATCGATCCACAGTGACAGACACGTGCAAATTAAGATGAAGACATTCTTCATCAGGTGCTGGGGTAACAGTGAAAAACTGACAGCTCTATTCCTATGACTGGGAGAAAAGGTCGAAGGTCAGGCCATTTGGGGTGGCCCAGTTCCCTGGGGGAACCCTGTCCCTAACCTCCTGGCTATGCCCGAGCACTGCTATCACCAACAGAAGCCTGTAGAAGATAACTGAGGATTTGTCAGTCTAACCATTTCAAGAAGAAAACCTTCTTCTGAACTACATTCCAAGCCCTGCTTTCCTAGGCAGACTGCACAACACACGGGCACCCCCGCCTCCTGGTCCTCTGCCTCCTCTGCCTCCACCCACACTCCCGCCGCTGCTCAGGCCCCGCTTTCCATCGCTGGGGCCCCAAACCACAGTGGCCGAGGTCATCCCACGCCTCTTCCCTCTGCCACTGTCTCAGGAGGGAGGGCCCTTGGGTTCTTTCCGGCCACCGTCTTCTCTGCTCCTCCAAACCCCCACCGTCCTTCTCAAGTTCCAGAAAACAACGTCCAGACGTCTGGTCACACCCAGGCCCCAAAGCGCCTTCCTAAACATCCGAGCCGCCCTGACTCCTCAGACTCTTTGGCCCTGCTGAGCCCGCTGCCTGCTGTCCCCACATGTGCCCAGGAGGCCAGCCCAGCAGACCGCCAGCACTGCCCAGGTCTTAAGGCCAATACCACCACCTGGAGAAAGACCACCCAGCGCGCTGAGCTTGAGAGGCAGCCCCGAGCCATCTGGAGCCCCTAGAGACAGGAAGTAGAAGGGTGGTGCCCGGGGCAGGGGAGGGGATGGGCAGTGACAGTTCAGGGAGTACGGGGCTTGCTTTGGGGTGATGGAAGGTTCTGGAACTAGATAGAGGTAAAGACTGCACAAAACTGTGAACGTCCTCTTGAAACTAGTTACAATGTGCATGTCACATTATTTTACTATAATGCAAGACCATAAAAGTCCAAGAATGAAACTTGTTAGAATGTTGTCCTCTGTCCACAGGAAAGGGAGTAAGATTCAGAACTGATCTTTGATGGTCACTTTGACTTTAAGGCCTTGCATATTTCATTTACAAAGCTCCGTAATCCTTTGTAAAATTTTAAGTTTTCAAATAACCAAATGCCAGTCTGGTTGGCTGACGTATTTCTGAACCCAGACACAGGCACCCAGTATACCCCTGTCTGAAGTCTAACTGCGGGACTGGTCCCCCCCGCCCCCAGTGCCCCGGTCAGCCCTACGTGTGACCACAGAAGAGCACGGCTGTGTTTTCTGGAAAACAGCAGCTCTACAGTCTCTGTGACTCTCCCACACACTAGCAGCTCCTGTAACTGGGGCAAAGAAGGAAAAAAACATCAAAGCTACATTTTTTTGTGTCTTTTTTTTAGGGCCACACCCATGGCAAATGGAGGTTCCCAGGCTAGGTGTCAAATCAGAGCAGCAGCTGCCAGCCTACACCACAGCCACAGCCACAGCCACACAGGATCCGAGCCATGTCTGCGACCTACACTCATGGCAACGCTGGATCCATAACCCACCCAGTAAGGGCCAGGGATTGAACCCACGTCCTCATGGATACTAGTTGGGTTTGTTAACCACCAAGCCATGACGGGAACTCCCAAAGCTACATTCAAAAACAATGATAAGGAATGGGACAAGCTCACCAACAGCCAGACACCTGGCCTCGACTGACTTGGTCATCACCTGAAATTAGAGCTGTTTCCAGTGTGAAGCCAGAAAAGTAAAACGCAGACCTGACTGGGGTCCGGCCATCAGAAAGCAGCTCCCAGAACTGTCCCTAATCAGGTCCTCAGTCATCTCTCCGCCATCCACGCCCTCCAGGAAGAGCCAAAACCAAAGTGACAGTGCACCTCAGGGCTTCGAGGGCACGGGTCATGCTGGGTTTCAGGAAAGTTCCGTCGGTGAAAAGGTCCTTCCGTATATTTAACTTCCCGACAGGCGTCGCTCAGCAATGGAAACAGAACATGAAAGCTACTGGGACAGCACACCGAGCACCATCGCGGTTCACCTCAGGTCACGAGAAAGAAAGACCCTGTGCTGAGTACAGACTCGGAAAACACACGCTGAGGGTTGCCCGCTGACAAACTACAAGTGTGCCTCGATGAGGGGGGGACCACAGTGCAGACACGCAGCCCGGGGCGGCCCGTGCTCTCCCGCTTCCTCCCCAGGTAGGGGAGACACGGTCCTGCCACTTCAGGCTGTCCTGGTCTCACCAACCTGCAGTTCCAAAGCCACCCCACGGGGTGTGCAATCTCAGAGGCCCTGGGGGCAGACGGGCTGGGGCCAGGCCTCGCCTCCTCACATGCAGCTCTGTCCTGTGTCCTGTCATCGCTGCGCAGCAAGCAGGGCCTAGAACTTATAGGCACTTGGTGACAGCGAGGGGACTGGGTGACAGTGAACCACCCCATCTGAAAGCACGTGTGCTGAGCCCACTCAGCTCTGCCCACGGCCTCCGCAGGTAGCAGGGCCTCCCGGGTCCCCAGTCCTGGGCCTCTGAACCTCTCCTGAGTCCCGCAATGGGGCAACAGGATGGAGCTGCCCATCCTGCTGCTCTCTGAGCAGCTTGCGTGTCAGGCTGGTGACAACGCTGGAAGGGGATCAAGGCCACACCCCCACACCTGCTTCCTGGGGGGGCCACGTCCCAGAAGACAAGCAGAGTGAACGAGCCGAGGGGCCCTGCCGGCAGGGTCCCTCCTCTCAGCGCCTCGCGTGGCCCATCCATAACCCAGCGGTTCTCAAGTTTCATTTCAGGCTTTTAATTGAATGTTCAGCCTGGCTGTACATGCTGGGTTTTGTAAGCATTTTAATCAATAAGTAAATGAGCCCACACCATAGCCACATCCTCCAGATGCTGCTGACAAGAGAGCAGAGCGTGAGCAAAGAAAAGCCTTGCCTGAGAATTCTTTTGCATTTTTATCCCCAATTACTTAGAATATTCTAGACAGAATCAGTCTCAGATGCAATGGGTACAGACTGAAGAAGAGCTCTAAAGCCAAGGTTCCCGTGACCTCCTGTGAGGTGACTCTGACCTGGGGCCAGGGACAAGCCACCAGGCCTCCCCAGAGGCTGGCGGAACCACAGAGTGGCCTGGCAGTCAACCAGTTAAGGGTGTGGAGGCCCCTGGGTGCCAGCACTGCTCCGAGTATGTGGTCTCGGCCTCCGCGTGCCCCCGGACTCTGACTTTAGCGAGAAAAGACAGGCGGTGACAAGACACAAAACTGAGAGAAGGCCAAAGGAGCAAATCCTCGAGAACCACCCCAGGAGGGCAGTCTGCAACCTCCGGGGACGGCTCCACCGGGGGCCACGGGCACTGGGCCGCAGCTCAGCCTTGGGGATGCAGGGGGATGGCAGCGGTGGGGGGGCAGGCAGGTACAGGACCCCACGGGCCCATTTTCAGGCTCCTGCTTTTTCTTTGACTGTGATGGGGTTTGGGGGGTTGAGGTGAGGACCTGATGACCTGACTTGTTTCTGCAGGATGGTTCTGACCTCCAGAGACAACAGATACGGGGGTGGGGGGGCAGCTGTGGTCCAAGGCCATGGTGTTCCAAGGCCACGGTGTTCCGTGGGGAGAGCTGATGGGTAAGAACCTGAGGGCGAGGGGCAGGGCAGGGCTGGGGTGCTCTGGCCTGTCTCCCTCTCCTATGAGGACCACCTAACTCGCTCCTGTCCCCCCAGGCCTGGCCAAGTGCCAGGGCCACCGTCAGGGTGGGGCTCACCACCCCGGAGGAAAGGGACCTAGGGAGCCCCCGCCCAGCCTGTCCTCAGAGACGGCCTCTCCCTGCCAGGGAGAGCCCCTCTGTGGGCCTCGGCCGTGGGGCCTGGCGCAGCTCCCACACCTCTGCTGACCCTCAGACAGTTCTCCCAGCTCTGCCAGCCTCCATGCAGCTGCCCACCCAGTGGAGGATAGGCTCGCAAGGCTGGGGGTCCCTTGAGGAAGCCCAGGCCCAACCTGGGGGGCTCTGCTCCCGGGGGGGGGGCAGGCTCTCACCTCCTCCCCTTCCCCTTTCGGGGACCTCCTGTCAACGGTGTCAGCAGAGGACTCTCAGGAGGCCAGCAGGAAGCAGTCTTTTCCATTATTTACAGCTTGTGCAGTACCACCATTGTCAAATCAATACCAGCTCTTGCGGGGAGTCAGCCCTGAGCTGCACCCTGAGCTGCCTGCAGATTCTGGCCACAACTCCCCGTGTCACTGTCTGCGGACAAGAGTCTGTGACAGGGTCACAGTCAGGAGCGCCCACTTGTGCCAGGAGCTCCCAACGAGTCCCTCCCAGCCCCATACTCAGGGATGGCCCAGCGTCTGGCAGGCAGTGGGTGCTCGGGGAGTGGGTGACCTGGACACGGGGGTGGGGGTGGGGGTGAGGAGCTGGGCGGCTCGTCCGTGCCCCTCCTTCCAAGTCCCTTCTCATCAGGCCCCTCGTCTGCACACCCGCATGGCCTGTGTCAGGGAGATCACACAGGGGACGCTCAAACACTCGCTGATCAGGCGAAGAGAGGCAAGGACGGTCTAACGGCAGCTCTCTCTGCAGGAGCCCATCTTCCCGTCTTCAGAAAAGCCCTCCGAAGCCTCCAGCAAAAACCTCCTCCAAGGAACTTCACCTGACATGCAGATGTCACCTTTGAAACGACAGGACAAAGGCTTCCGGCTGGAGTGACCTTATCCCCAGGGGAGGGGCAAGGGGCAAGCAGAGACCACACACGGCCCCCACCTGGTGCCTCGGGAGAGGCAGGTTCCAGGCAGAGAAGCCTGGGACAAGAAGGGACAGGACACCACCAGCCACCTGGCCAGGCCAGGGCCCAGGTGTGGGAGACCCAGCTCCCAGAACTCAGAGCAGGTGAGCCAGCAAGAGTCAAGGGTATTCAGCTCAGCCCTGTCACCAGGGTCACCAAGATCCTGGTCCGAAAATGCACCCCATGTGTCCAGCCAGACCTGGGCAGGGCACGTTCGGTTCCCCTGACACTGTGGTGGGGTCACGAAGGGCGCTGGCTATGCAAGGAAGCTCCAATAGGACACTTACTCACTGGCAAAACCCACTCCCACTCCGTGAGGACACTGCCCGAGGACCGCTGAGCGTGTCTGGAGGGACGGGCTCCCAGGCTGGCATGGCCCTTCTGGCCCTGTCTCCTAGTGGCCTTGTCCTCTGGTGGTCTCTGTCGTGGGCCTGGGTTGGCAATGGTCTGAACGCCCAGGCCAGGCAGTAGAGCCCTGTGCCCGATGTGGTGGCCTCCGACGCGTGAGTGGACACACACGGTCACTTCGGCTGTGATGCACGCCCGGCAGAAGGAGCAGACTGCCGCCGGCGTGTGGCCTGCGCACATGCACGGGGGGCTGGGCCATCTGAACGGGAGGGTTTTCCTCGCCGGGTCCCTGCCGGCCAACCCGGAGGCGGCACAAATCACAGGCAGGTCCAGGGGGCCTATGGGCTCCACCTCCCAAAGCTCGCCCGCCCAAAGCGGCGGCCCTCGCCTACTCTGCACCCGCCCTAACCGCGGGGCGGCCGGGCCAAGTATCCCCGTCACCGCCTCAGCAAGATGCGCCCATTCCAGACCAAGGGGGCGGGGAGAAAACTGGAGGAAGGGGGAGGAAAATGTCCAAAGCAGAAATCAGGAAACACAATTTGAAACGACGGGATAAAATATCATTTAAAATAGAGAAAAAAATGGGAAGAAGTCTGAGTATCTAGTAGAACCACTACATGAAGTGGGAACGAATCTGTGGTGACCTGTCTCACAGCTATTAAATAACCCACGTTTAACACATTCTAGTGAAGATATTCTAGACGGAGCATTAATTGAAAAGACCAGGACACAAAATTTCATATTTAACACGATCCTGATCGTGCCTGGAAACAAACACGTGCATGGACCAGCCAATTATTTACAAGGCTTTCCCTGGATTAGGAAAAGGGTAAGTTCTAGTTTCTTCTTTAAATGGTATTTTTATACACTTATACATTCTGCATTTTCTGGAGTGAGCATAAATAATGGTCATAATTACAAAGAAACATTTAAAAAATTAAAAAAACGTTATTTTTAGACTGAAGAAACATCAAATATGGCTCAGCTTTCGGCGGCTCCTCGGTGGAGCTGAGATGTAAGAGTCACTTGAAACTGGTGACTGTGCCAAGTGAGATACTGGCTCCGAGCCGCTGGGAGCAGGTGGGGCATCCCTGGCTGCACCCCTTTCCCCACACACAGGGGCGACCCTGGGCCTCCAGGACCTGAGCCCCTCTGCCTGCCCCTCTCTCCCCACCTGCAGGGGCGCCCCCAGGACCCAAGCATCTCCCCTTCCCGCCCCCGCCCCAACCCTGCAGTGGTGAGCCCCCCATCCCCACCCCACCCCATCGTGGACACCACCGCACTTGCCTTTGGGCAGATGGGCCTCGTCCAACCAAAGCCCATGGAGACAACTGCATGTAGAACACTGAAAATCAAAACAACTTCCCTCCCCCTCGAGCATAATGCAAAACCCAGACATTTCTCAGTTCCTTTTTTCTCCTGACAGCCTTCTGTTGCTGCGTTTCTGGCGATTCTCCACAACATCTTGACAGCACTTTCAAAGGAATCATGTTAAATGAACCCTTCCTCCTACGCTGACACTCACGAGGACAAGATTCTCAAATCAGGTTCCATTTGACCCATAAGGGACGGTCCTAGCCACCTCTCAGGTCAGGGAACCGTGGGCTCCAGGGGGCACTAAGTAGGCCCACAAGACTAATGACAGGTCATCACATACTGTGCACCTACCCTGCACTCAGCATCCTTCCACCCAGCACCCTGCACTCAGCATCTAGCACTCTATACCCTTCCACCCAGCACCCTGCACCCATCACTCTGCACTCAGCACCCTTCCACCCAGCACCCTGCATCAGCACTCTGCACCCTTCTACCCAGCACTCTGCACTGAGCACTTTGCTGGGCACTCTGGGAAACGGCAACAGAGTGTATGTGTAGCCACACACAGGGTTCCCTTCTCAACAAGCTCACCGTCTGGCCAAAGAGACAGAAAATGCACACCAGAAGCATGAAGATAGTATTTAAGCTCTGAAACGGATGAAGACGACATTTCCAGAGGCTCAAAACCCTGAAGCGCTGGGTTGGACCCTGAGGCCCCACCCTGACCAGGAGGGTGTGTGAGCGGCAGTGGCACAGCTGGCGGACCTGCGTCCTCGCTCCCAAAGGGGCATCAGGGATGGAGGAGCCAGGTGGCTCCAAGGAGTTAGGGGCTGGGCTGATCTGGAAATCGGCGGGCTGTAGGGGTGTTCGTGCAGGAGTTACGGAGGATAGAGAGGCTGTGCTGGAGAGTGAGGTCAGGAGGCTGGGGCCATGAGGCTCCTTGGAGGCTCAGGGGTGTGTGCGTGTGCGTGCACGCCTGCGTGGGGGAAGCTGGAGTGTCCAAGGCCTGGATACACTCACTTTTTCTCCCATCAGTTAACATGATTAAGTGTTGGTAGGGTGGCTGGTGTGACATGTCCGGTCTCTGGCAACAAGTTCTTGCTCTGCTGTCCTCGTTTCTGTTTGCTGCCAAAGGGAAGAAATAACGTGAGGAGCTCGACAACCAGCAGTCGAAGAAAGGACCCAGCGCCGTGGACTTGGAGTCAGAATCTGCGCTTTCACGAGGCCCCGGGGCCCTGCCGGCTCCTCGCGGATGAGGAACCAGCTCCAGGTGGAAAAGCTTGGGGCCTTGAATCAAAGGCCACAGGCAGAGCTGGAAGGAGGCTCAGTGTCACCCACTCACCCCACCACGTGCTGGACGAGCAAACTGGGCTCTGAAAGCGCTAATGGGTTTCCCAGGCCCCTGCTTTTTAAGATGTCATTGTCATTCAGTGTGGGGATGAAGGCCCTGAACCATCACCAGAAAGGTGTCACTGCACGACATCATGCCCTCCCCCAGCACAGGTTCCCGGAATCAGGGACCCGCCATCCCTCATCTTCATGATGTCACATGAAGTCACAGGGAGGGAAAACTGCGACGCCGCCTGTGTGACTCAAAACCTACACAGAGACACCTGTGTGCAGATGCATCCCAGTGCTGCCTCGTGGTCACCGAGGTCACAGAGCGCTGCACCCATTTTCACGGAGCCCAAGGGTCAGCCCCCGAGACGCCATCCAGAAAAGCCGACCTCGCACACAGCGGATCACTTACTGTTCTACAGAACAGCACACGTGCTCCGTCAGAAACTCCCTCAAGTGGTGGTTTGGGGCTCCTTTGTCACAAGCAGAGGGTCTGGACTCCTGCTCCAGCTGGGAGTAAACAGCAAGGAGACCACCTCCAGCCAGCAGGCGGGACGTGGCACCACCGCCACGCTGGGCAGAGCCAGTGCCCAGTCGCAGGGCAGCAAAGAAGGGCCCTTGTTGCCAGCGGATAGAGGAAGGACAGAAGAGGGGTAGTTAATGATTTTCTTTTTGTTTGACAGCTTGGAAAATCCGTTTGTCTTCATAACGCCAGCTCCTCGGTTGCAATTTAACACCTATTCCAAGAACAGCTGACAAACGAATGATAGCGACAACACAAGGCCAGCTTCATGCGCACCCAGAATGATTTCTTTCTGTCCTCGACGAGCCCATGACAAGTTTGTCACTCTCTTCACGCTGGTCCGGGCTCTGCAGACACGCGCACCGCCTGCCTCCGGGAACCGCCATCTGTGAGGCGTGGCTAGCTTCCCGGAGTCCCCCGGGGAGACAGAAGTTCAAGGCTTTTTCTGGTAGCCTCATCTGCGGGCAAATGGGTAGCTCAGGGGCAGAAGGCTGAAGGAGCAGCATCACAACGGGGCAGCTGGACCGGCTGGGGGACACGGGGCCGCCACCCCAGGGAGAGACCCGTCCCCTAGGCTGGGTGCTCTTAGCGGGCAGGTGCCAGAAGCAGAGAGATAGACTCTGGTGAAAGAATAGCTCAGGGCGTCTGGGCACTGCAGCCCCAGGACCAGAAGCAGCAGGGGGGTGATGGCGGCCTTCAGGCCCGGGGGCAGCTCCCCAGGCAGGGGCAGCGTCCCTCCGCAGGGGCAGCCTAGGGAGGCAGCAAGGCAAACACTGCACCAATCCGACCACGTGCCGGGACGCGGTCCAGGCGGCTCAGCCTCTCGGCTCACTCGGGTTAGAAGAGGTTCCGCTGGGCCACGTGGAAGCCCTGCGAGGGGCCCTCAGAAACCCTGAGCAGCTCGGGACCCCGGGGCACCTGGCAGTGACTCCCACAGAGAGGCGGCCCCTTACTCGCGCTGTGGTTTGCGGTATAGATGCTCTGCAGACAGACCTCGCTGCCGCTTTCCTACCAGGGTGTCAGGGACCGGGGAACACACGCGATGGCCAGGCAGGCTGGGGTACCCAGGGCCCTTCTCAGGACCCCAGCAGAAACCAGCCCCCAGTGGGGTCACAGCAGTCCCAGGCGTAAAGCAGACTTGAGTCCAGGAGTCCTGATTTCAGAAACCACTCACGCGCTGCTTTCTGCCAACAAGCTGCTCTGCAAATCAGCACCTTTTGTTACAGGGGCAGGTGTTTTTGTCCCCTCGGAGGATTTCCTGAGTCTGGGAACAATGCCAGGACTGGGTCAGGGCCCTAGATTCCACGTCCAAGCGTCCTCAGCCGGAAGTTTGCAAAGTCTGTAAAAGACCTGCGAGTTCCCCAAAGCCACTTTAACTGGAAAATCTGAGGGTCGAGGAATCACAGCTAAAGCCGTGATTTACAGTGGACGTCCTGAACTGGTCAGCGCGTTGCTGTGGCCACTTCGACAGGAAGCCTTGGTGAAACTGAGCTCAGTTCAAGGGGTGGGAAGCAAACGGGAAAAACGATGAAGATATTTTATAAAGAGCTTTAAAACGCAATTTCCTATAACAAGTCGGTTAAGAGGTGCAGCTTGTCCAAGAAACAGAAAAATTAATTTGCCTTCGATTTCCAGTTGACTCTGGGAAGGGAGAGTATACCGATGTGCAGAGGAGGAACTAGTATCAAAATCATTTTTCCAAACTCTGAGGAGACGGCTGAGCAGCCAGGCTTGAATAGCCCAACGAAATAAAAACTACATCTGAGCACCAAGGGGGGTTCTGCTGCAGTGAAGGCCGACGCTGGCATGAGCTGGGAACAGAAGGAGGTGACCAGCAGGGGGCCTCACTCTGACCTCCTGGTGTGACCTCAGGGAGGCAGGTCTCCTACAGGAGCCCCAGCACAGGGCGGCTCTGGGCAGCGCAGCCAGCCCTCCCTCCCTCTGCTGAGCCGGGCAGACGAGGCCTCGCAGAGGGTCTCCACTAGGAGGCGGCCCAGAGCATCAGGACGGACACATCCAGGGGTCACATCAGACGGCAGCCCAGTATCAACTACACTCCCCACCCTTGGGGCAGCGGTGTCCACTGGAGCACAGGCCCAGGCCCCAGGCCTATCCCCGATCTCCATTCTGACCCGGTATCCACACTGTGCAAGCCAGCCCACTGCTGCCGGCGGTGCAGACTGCAGGATGGAAAGTGTGTGGCTTCTGCTTACAGACCCATGAAGCCAGAGGTGGGAGGGACTTGTCCTGGTCTCTGCCCCCTTCAAGGGCCTGAGAATGAGGCTCTGTGGGCCTCTGACCTGGTTTCTGGAGGCTGTGATTGTCAGGGCTGGGAACAAGAACAACCCAGCGCCTGTTAGACAGAAACTCTGGGAACAGCGTCTCTTCCTAACTGCATTCTTGGGTCTCCCTCATGCTGCCAGCTCATCCCTAAAGCAAGTTATCAGGGAGGATAGCTCTCATCTTAAAAACACAGTTCCACACAGCACAGAGACCTATAAATTCAATTTTCAGTCTCACATTTGGCATCTGTTTGGGGGTATTTCCAGAGCATCAGGAAGACAGAAGAACTACATTCATGAATGAGAACCAGCACTGATGGTTTTGCCTAAAGACTTGATAAACTATTCATTTTCGGAACACAGCCAGAGGTTCACACATTATGACAAATCAGCTGCACATGCCCCGTGAAGCTGCTTCCCAACCCCGCTGCGCATGTCTTCTAGGAAAGTTTCTGTGCCGTGCTGCCATGCGCTTCGTGTGCGCTCCGCCTCAGCTCAGATTACAATCTACTATTTTTCAGTCTGTAAACTGTACATCCTTTAAACAGTACAAGGAAAACAGAAACACAGCTCAGGAGGACCTGCTAGATTTTCAGTTCAAGGAAGCTACTGTTTCCATCGGAATTACAGGCAGCCTAGGACCAACGGCAGAGAAAATAACCTCCCTGCAATCACCCACTGCAGTGTGGCAGGATCGCTGCTGGCCGCACATCTCGCTTCTGAGCAAAGGCGTTGGGACTGGCCGTCCTGGGGCTCCAGCTGGTCCCCCCGTGCGCTGGCTCACCCACTCCTTCAGTCGCAAGTCCACCCGCCCACCCAACATTCCCACTGACCTGGGCAGGCCAGGTGGCAGAGGGATGCTAAAGACGGAAAAGAAGCATCCACTGCCCTCAGGAGGTCTGCAGTCCAGGGAGCAGACCCGCCACGCGCTCCGACTATAATGCAAGGAAAAATAAAACCACCGCGTGAAAGGTTACAAACAAGTCTTGTGGGAATCCGGAAGAACAATTAATTCTAACCAGTTCTTTGCTGGAACCTGCTGGAACAACTAAATTAGCTCCTTGGTATAGGATTGGGGTCTGAAAAGTGGGAGCAGGCGGGCTTCGCACTGAGGCGCCTGGTGCACTCGGCGCCTGCTTAAGGCACTCCCACCCCTCCGTCCCCCTCCCTCACCAAGGGCCTGGGGTCAGGGGCAGGGAGAAGTTGGCACAAGGTGAATAAGGTCTAAGGGTCTGATGTTAAACCTGGTAACTATAGTTGACAACTGTGTGGTATAACTGAAATTTACTAAGAGGGCAGAACTTCGGTGTTCTCACCAGAAAAAAAAGGAAACGAGTAGATGGACATGTTAATTAACTAGATGGGGGGAATCCTTCAACAAATTTTTTTTTCAATGAAACAATAAATACAAACAAACAAAAAAATGCTCCGAAAATATCCCTTCCAGTCTTTTTCTCCCAATACATATACATAAAGCATTGAAAACAGGGGGACGACACAAAAGAATTTTGTATCTTTTACTTTAAACGTTCCAATAGCCTTCCACCTTTATAAATGACCTTGCCATTGTGACAAACTTCTTTACAAATGAATCACTGTCCCTTTTTTTTTTTTTTTTCTTTCCCATGTTAAGATTCTCAGGCTGGAATTGCAGATCAAACTGATGTGTGGAGTTCCCGTTGCGGCTCATCAGGTTAAGAACCCAATGTGGTCTCCGTGGAGATGCAGGTTCAATCCCTGTGCCTCGCTCTGTGGGTTACAGATGTGGTGTTGCCACTGCAGTGTAGGTCACAGATGAGGCTTGGGTCCTGCGTGGCTGTGGCTGTGGTGCAGGCCCGCAGCTGCAGCTCTGATTCAACCCCTAGCCTGGGAACTTCCATATGCAGCACGTGTGGCTATAAAAAGGAAAATAAAAAGCTGATGTGAATCTTATCCAGATTTAGACAGCTGCTTGCTGACATGTGGAAACACAAACTTGCTTCATCCTCTTCATTATCCACTGTTAGCTAATTTTATTAATTTATTAGACAATGAGACCTTTCATTTTTAGTTAAGGCCACTTACTTTAAACATATTTTAGCAATTCTTCTGATGCTCAGAAGTACTCTTTGGGTCACAGGGAGGTGACAGGTGCTGGGGACATGGGTGTGGCTGGAGGTGGGGAAAGAAGTCAGCATAGGACCCAGAGACCGACAGCTTCCCACGGAGGCAGGAGCCTCCTGAGCCAGGGGGAGGATCTGGTCACAGACAGGAGAGCAAACCTCTTGGACTTAATGAGAAGGACGCAGGGGAAGTGTGAGCAGCTCGGAGGAGACAAGGGAGGGGGAGGGCACTCCACCCTGAGGGGGAGGGCACTGTCCTTGATAAAATCACAGTCGCCTGCTGCATACCTGGTGATGCTGCCTCCCTGGGGAGGCTGTCTACCAGAGGAGGCTGTCTCTCTGTGGAGGCTGTCTATCTGGGGAGGCTGATCTGAGAGACAGAAGCTGCAATGACACTAAGAGCTTTTCCACAACCACCACAGGAAGCTCCAGGGAAGCCCAGGCAATCACCCCTACGAGGTCAGATCTCGACCCTCTGCTGCAGAGCTGCCTGTCACAGACTTAGAGACCCAGTTTTATTTCCTCATCCCCAAGAGAATACATAAGAAAACTGTAACACACAGAAATGAGGAATCTGCTGCAAAGCACTGTAATCTACCCGTCAGTCATCTTCTGGCCTTTTCTCCATGTACAGTTTGATTTTTACCTTTTTTTTTTTTTTTTTTGTCATTTTATGGCCACACCCGTGGCACGTGGAGGTTCCCAGGCTAGGGGTCTAATCGGAGCTGTAGCCACTGGCCTGCGCCGCAGCCACAGCAACGCAGGATCCGAGCCGCGTCTGTGACCTACACCACAGCCCATGGCAACGCAGGATCGTTAACCCACTGAGCAAGGGCAGGGATCGAACCCGCAACCTCCTAGTCGGATTCGTTAACCACTGCGCCACAATGGGAACTCCTACAGTTTGATTTTTAAAAGTATGGTGACATCCATGTATGTACCGCTTTGTATCCTATTTCTTTCCTACACTTTCCTACTGAATTAGTCTCAATAAAAATCAATTTAAATTGGTTACATAACTGAATTCACTGCCTATATAACGTTTAGTGGTCCCCACACTATTAATTAATAGTATGCTTGCTGTTCTCCACAGTCTATTTTTCACAATATTAAAACAAAAACTTTGTGTAGATGTCACTTGGTTTTGCTGGTTATCTGGGGCAGATTCAGAGGGTGACCATGGGGCCCGGGACACAGAGTTCCAAAGGCTCCTGGTCCATCTTTCGGGTCCCTCAAGGTTGTCACCAGAGCCTCATCAAGACTCCTCGGTTTTTCACATTCTTCCTCAACTTGACAGCTGGGAAACGGCATTTTCAAGTGTGTGTCTCTTTAGCTACTTAGCCCAAACATTTCTCCAGATTGTTTTTCAGATGACCAAGATCAAATGTTTTCCAACCTTAACTACTGTCATTTCCTCTCTAACGAATCCTTTATGCTCTTTACTGTTGTATACAATTGGGTTCTGGGTAGTTTGGAACAACCACTTTTAGCAAATTCTCCGGCTACTGAGAACACGAACTACTGAAACGCGCTCTGTAAATACTTTCCCCGGGTGCATCTTGTCCTGTAGTTCAGAGGTTCCTACCTTGTTTTCAGGTTGGGTGTGGCCGGCCAGGCAGACCTTCCCTGGTGGTCCTGCCCCCTTTCCCGTCCGGGTACCTGCACCAGGCGCCTGTGCTCCTGGTCTGTGTGTCCCACCCCCCAGGCCAGCTGACGCCTGCTTGGGGGCCGCTTCCCTCCCCCGCCACTCCAGTCCAGCCTGGTCACCTGGGCCAAAAGCTCAGGACCCCGGGGCCTTTACGATCTGTCATGTGGGCTGCTCCCCGCCTCACTAGTCCGTCCACCGTACGTTTCAGCTGCAAACAGAAAATAGCTCCACGGTGTTGGGAAGTAAAATAACGTGAGGGGCAGGCAGGGGCCCCTTCCCCCACCGTGACCCCTAGGTTTCCTCAGTCTCCCCCATGAGCAGCCTCTTCCCGAGCCGGTGTGGGCAGTGCCGGCCACGCTTCTCACCAGGAAAAGCCCTTGTCCTCGTCGTCTTCAGCCAGACTCAGCAGAGGACCAACCAGGGGAGCTGACATTTGCCCCCAACACGCCTGAGGGAACCTGTCTGCCTGTTGCCCTGGGGGCCTGCTGAGTGGGGAGGAAGTGACAGGCAGGTCACACGGATGGTGTGTCCAGGGGCTCCGCGGGGAGACTGCGGCGCCTCCTGGGGCCTTTCGCCATGACTTCTCAGGGGAGTCTGGTCGTTAAGAAAAGGCCCAAGGTGTCAACGGGAGCAGCTGTCACTCCCAGAAACAGATTTCTTCTCAGCTGAGTAATTAACAGCTTGAAAAGCCCCTAATCCTGGAGAAGTTAAGGTTTAGGTGGGATTACCAGGCATCACAGCATCACAGCAGGTCAGAGGAAGTCCTGCAGCCCCCAAGCCAGCGCCGCAGACTCAGGGGCCCTCCTCTGTGCAGTCTGGCGCTGCAGGGTCCGACGGTCAGCAGGTGGGCACCTCAGGGTGCAGGGGCTGTGATGACGAAACAAGGACGGAGCGGGGGCTGCACTTAAGAGTCATAAATGTCACCATGAAAGCTCACCCTTCACTTTGGACAGCCAGGCTGCAGACCTTGCTTCTCCAGTGCAGACACGCACAGCCCCCTCTACTGACACCAAAAACGGCAAAGCAAACAAGCCACAGCCTTGAAGGGAGGCCGCAGTGCGCCTCGTGTCCAGCGGGGGCCCTCTAACCTGCTCCCTCACCTGCAGGGGACCAGGCGGCTGAACCCCCCTTACGCGTCATCCACCAGGCCCTGGTCTGACCCCAACTAGCCGGCAGAGGAAGGGCTGGAGATGACTAGGGACCTTCAGGGGCCCTCGGGGGTCTCGGGAGGACAAGCAGGAGGAGCACACAGTCATGTTTGCTTCTCCCAGAACTGCTGGTTTTCCTCTTACACGCCCAGGAGCTCGCACGCCTCCCCCTGCAGAAAGCTTCTCCTCGGCCCGCGTCTGGAACCACAGCTACAGCATCTCCAGGGGCCCCAACCCTGAGCAAATACCCATGGCTCTGGGTATAAAGCTGCCTCTCAGGAGGGGACCATTGGCGTCAGGCGGCTTCCTCATGCACAGACATCCGGGCCAGAGCCCTCGGGAGTCGCCACGGTGACAAGGGCCGTCCAGCCGCCCCCTCCTACCAGGCACACGTCCTGGCCGGCTCCCCAGAAGGGTGTCGCGGCCAATAAGAGGCACGCGTGTGTCGCCTTCTCGTCCTGCCCCTCCCGCCGGCCTCACCACTGAGACAAACAGAATGAGAAATGAAGCTCTGATGTTGGCAGCAGCTGAGAACGGGCGACCTGGGTGGACAATCAGGAGGAGCGCTGACAAGAATCTGTGTTCCCAGCACTGTTTCTTCCTAGGATGCTGGCTCCACGAAATATTTTTCACAAATGAATTCGGGAAAACTGCCCACTTCACCTCCCTTCCGAAAGGCCACACATTTTAGACACTAAATGTCCTGTTTAACTTTTTTTAACCTAAAGTTTTCCTACATGAATCTGTCAAGGAGCGTGCCTTTCACAGCATTCCTCCCAATAGCCTGAGAACCGTGTCAGAAACAGCAGGAGAAGAGCACATTTTTAGTGATCCACCGGTGATCAATTCAGAGATCTTAGCTGCCTGGTTAAAAAAATTTTTAATTTCATGGCATAACTACTTTGGAAAGAAAGCTGACATTCCTCATAAAGTTAAAGACACATTCACCATAAGACCCAGCAACCCTTCCCCAAAATATTTATCCAAGTGAGACGGAAAGTTACATCCACACAAAAACTCTTTATGTGAGTGTCTGCGGGGACTTCGTCAATAACTGCCCCTAACCACAAACACTTGGTTCCCCTGGATGTTAAATGGACGCAGTGTGGGGCGTCCACACGGCAGGACCTTGGGCCGTGACAGGAAGAGGCCAGATGACGGGGATCAGCCAGCCCTGTACTGGGCAGGGAGAGGGGCAGACTCAGGGCTCCACGCGTGACCCCTTCATTCGACATTCTGGAAAACGCAAGCCGCAGGAAGGAGCACTGGCCGGTGTCCCCAGGGGCTGGGGGGTGACAACGAAGCAGCAGAGTCGACAGAACTCGCAATTTTCTATCTTGGTGGGGTAGGAGTAGGTCACTCCCAGCTGAAACTGTTTGTCAACAAGTCAGACCTGTAAACCACAAGTGCACATTACTTTAACCGAATTGCAATCAAACTGTACGAGTGACTTAGCTTCAGGTGTAAAATGAGGGCCCAGAGGTGTTTTCGTGACCCATCAAGCCCTGGGGGGAATCCAGGCTCGAGAGCTCCTGTGTCCATCACGCTGACGCACCTCTGCTCAGCAAGGAAGACCCCAGGTCTCCCTACAACGCCCCCAGCAGGAGGGCAGGGGGGGCGGGAAGGGGACCCAGGGTTGCATCATTTACGACCAGGACTGCCTGCCAGGAGCGCAAGGCTCCGCGGGGCTCACATCCTGCCCACCACACAAACACCCCGAATCGACAGCCTTCCCCATCCCCAGACACGGACCCCGGTCTAGAGAAAGAGAGCACGTGGCCGGTCACCGAGGTGGCGGGGGTGAAGCGGGAACGTGACCTGCATCTACCCCTCTGGGCAGCTCGGCTCGAGTGCTTCCCAGCGGGAGGAGCAGCAGACAGCCAGGCAGAGGACACTCGCGGCGGAGGGTGTGGAGAGACCTGAAGCACTGATGCTGCGGCGGCGGAAACCGGTTTGGCTGATGTCTGACCTCAGAGGGTCAAACGGAGGCTCGGCAGGACCCAGCAATTCCATCCTCGGTGTGCACCCACGGAGAGGAAAACGGAGCCCACACAGAAACAGACAGTACTCACAGCAGCACAATTCACAAAAGCCAAAAAGCGGAATCCACTCAGATGTCCACTAACGACTGGGTGGGTAGACGGTGTGCATTCGTGCGGTGGAATATGACTCAGCAATAAAAGAAACGCATGTTCTTAAGCCGACCTGCTGAGGGACGTCCTAAAAGGCCACTACGTGGACGATTACACGGGGTGTGAATTCCATCCCCAAACGTTTTTTTTTTTTTTTGTCTTTTTGCCTTTTCTAGGGTCACACTCGCAGCACATGGAAGTTCCCAGGATAGGGGTTTAATTGGAGCTGCAGCCGCCGGCCTACACCATAGCCACAGCAATGCTGGATCTGAGCTGTGTCTGCAACCTACACCACAGCTCACAGCAAGGCCAGGGATCGAACCCTCAACCTCATGGTTCCTAGTCTGATTTATTAACCACTGAGCCACGACGGGAACTCCCAAAGGCTTTTTTTTTTAATGGCATATACGTACCTCTGTTCCAGTAAGTTCCATGCTAACAAATGACAAAGAGGGTAACAACACACACAGCTGATCCCAGTACTGGGTAGTGGCCTCCAGAATACAGGGTAAGATCTGATTTGGAAGCAGACCAAAGACATGAGCTTCACTTTTACTGGGGCTAATGTCAGAATTAGTGCATGTCCTCCACCACAAGCGGCTCAGAGCAGAGGGAAGGGGCTGGTTAACCAGGGGGCAGGAGAAGCGGCCCGTCACCGAGTGAGAAACACAGCAGCACCCCCGGAACCTGTGAGCAGATACTGATCTTCACTCCTGAATTCAAGCCACACACTGGAACTGGGCGCCCGGGGTCGACACGAGAGGAGAAGGGCCCCTGTCGCACAGGCCACCACCTGGCCTGATGAGCTGTCACCGCACTGACTGCTCCTGGGACCAATTTTTCCTGTGACACACTGTCAGCCTGGCCTCCGCCCCCTTCCTCCCACGTGGAAGACAGAACAGTAATTGCAGCAGGACGTGGCCCCGAGTGACCGCGCCAGCTGATGGTGGCCAGACCTCCACAAGCACGGTCCCGGGGGGTCAGCCAGGACAGACAGGGCCTCGCAGAGGGGCCTCCCTGGGTGACTTCACCCCTGGGACCAGCCTGCCCCGGCTGCATGCTGATGTCCCAGCCCCCCTCAACTGCTTGCAGGGGGAGGCCCAAAAGAGGCTGGGGGGCAGTGAACTCCCAGGAGAAGTAGAAAAGAAAATGGACTGTTTTGTCTCCTTTAAAAATCAATATAGTTAATGCATAAGCAAAATATGTGGTATATACACTTAATGGAGCATTACTCAGCCCTAAAAATAGGAAAATCTGACACCTAGTAAAATGTGGATGAACCCTGAGGCCACCAGAGGCCAAATCTTGTGCAATGCCACTTAGGAGGGGGACTTGGATGGATGAGCACCACTCTATTCTGTACCCAATGCTCTAGTGTCTGTGGTTTTGCTGACCCTGCAGTGTGGCTTTGCCCAGCACTGGTCACTCTGGAGCCAGTACAGGACAGGCCCGCCAAGAGTACCTTCTAGATGCAAACTGATCCCAACCCACCCCTCCCCCATGGGCCTCACCCTCAACCCCACCCTAACCCTCAGGCCCTATCCCAATCCTCAGGGCCTACCCTAACCACCCTGGGCCGCCAACCAGAGGCACCCCTCCTCTCCAAAGCCCTGAAATCATCCCAGCCAGCCCATTCCTTCTGGAACCACAGCCAGGCTCCCACCCAGAACAGGTGCTGCCCGTCTGGCCCCCGTGTTGCTGTGCCCCCTCCTCTGAGATCTGTGAGCAGCAAGCTACCTTTTCAGCACCTCCTCATCTGCTGGCCTCACCACCCCGAGCTGTAATAAAACCCACATGAAAACTCTAAAAACAGTCAAGTCCATAGAGACAGAAGGTGGGAGGGTGGGAGCCAGGGGCTGGGGGAGGGGTGGGGAGTTGGCATTCAATGGGCCGGAGCTTCGGTTTTTCAAGATGAAAGGGTTCTGAGACAGATGGTGTTGACAGCAGCATGATGATGTGAATGTACTTAACGCCACTTAAAAATGGTTGACGTGGGAGCTCCCATCGTGGCTCAGTGGTAACAAACCCGACTAGCATCCACGAGGATGCAGGTTCAATCCCTGGCCTCGTTCAGTGGGTTAAGGATCGGGTGTTGCTGTGAGCTGTGGTGTAGGTTGCAGACGCGGCTCAGATCCAGCATTGCTGTGGCTGTGGTGTAGGCCTGCAGCTGCAGCTCCAACTGGACACCTAGGCTGGAACTTCCATATGCCGCGGGTGGGGCCCTAAAAAAAAAATGGTTGGCGTGGTAAATGTGTTTACATATATTTTACCACAATCAAAACAGATAGATAGACGAGCAAAAGGATAGCGTGTGCCCTGAGGCATGTGAACTGGTCCATCGCCTCTGTCGTCTTCCTCCCAAACCCACAACCCCTCCAGTCACGACAGAAACAGCCAGCACACCCAAGCGCAGGACATCCTACAAAACCCCTGACCGGAGCTCTCCACAATCGTCAAGTCCTCAAAAACAAGGAGAGTCTGAGACACGGTCACAGTCCAGCAGAGCCTGTGGAGACAAGACGGCTCAGAGAGCATCCTGGGTGTGGCCCTGGGACAGAGAAAGGACTTGAGGGAAAAGCCAAGGCGGTGGGAACAGCATGGTGTCAGCCGATAACGACGCGCCTGGGCTCAGTGCACCCATGGGGGTGGCAGCTGGAGCGGAGGGTGGAGCCCCTGGTGACCCTCCCGACTGCCCTGCATGCACAAACATCCGAAAATCAAAAGGGGAGGAAGGGGTGGAGACAGAGACCTGTCTATCTCGCAGTTTGTCCCACCTGCTCATTAACTAGACAATAAGAGCCCTGGGGGGGACAGGCTGCACAGATGACACCTGCCAGCAGACACACTCCTGGACCGAACAAGCAACCAGCACGACGACGGCCGAACACTGCAGGCACCTGACCTGCAGCTTGAAAGTCCAACCACATGTCTGTGCACGTCAGGAGAGAGCCGTGTTCCACAGACACACAGCGACACACGCCCCTGAGCCAGGATGCGCTGGCACAGCCTCAGGGGCTGTGGCGCTGGGCCGGCATCTTCCACGAAGCCCCAGGACCCAGGGCCGCAGGCTCTCAGACGGAGCTGGGATTCAGGGAAGGGGTGTCCACTCCCGGGGCCATGTGGGTGGGCTTCCCAGAAGGCAGCTGAGCTGGACCTGGACAGGCCTGCAGGATCCCGACATCAGCAGAGGGGTGGTCGGTGTGGCAGGTGGGGCGAGAGGACAGCCAGCTGGCTGGCTCGAGGGCAGTCGGTCCCCACAGAGGTGACCCTGCAGTCAGCGGCTTCCGGGGAGACAGGAGTGGATGAGGGTCAAGAACCCAGTCATGCCCGGACCCCGAGGAGCAGCCCCGTGCTCCCACCCCTGCAGGTCCCAGCACGTCCAGGACACCTGCTCTCTGCTAGCCTTGTGACTCCTTTAAAGTCCCCAGAGAGTAGCAGGCATCTGGTCTACCGCCCCCCTGGACTTTTCTGGCAGTAGCCTCCAACCTTTACACACCCACTGCCTCCACCTGTCACATCGGGGCCGGGGTAGACTCCAGAGGGACCAAAGGACTGAAATCTAAGCTGCTGCCGCGAGACCAAGTCACATGACCACCAGACGAAACCATGCTCTGCAGAGGCTGCCAGGAACAGGATGGAGACCCCCACCCTCCTCCCTCTCGGGGTGGCCCTGTAGCTGCCAGTGTGAGGCCCAGCTCTGGAAGGAAGCCAGGCCCCGGGGGCACATCTGGCTGTGAGTCCAGCCCCAGGAGACACCATCCACCTCAGGACATCCCGTCACGAGGCCACTACACACTTTCCTCTCCCTCCTTGTGTGTCCTGGCTCAAGTTAGGTTTTCTGCCACTTGCAATGTGAGAATCTTGGTTCTATAACCAAGTACTTCTCTTGCTGGGCCCTAAACTCCTTAATGCATTATGCTCAGGTGCATAAGGTCGTGTGCACCTGAGCGTCCCCAGGAACCAGCATCATGCCCCCCACACAGTAAACCCAGGACCACACTGAATCTCCCAGTGAAGAGAAGCAGGGTGGGGGGATGGAGAAAGACAAGGAGCCGTGACGCAGGCAGAAGTGAGGCCGCTGCTGCAGCTGGCTTGGGAGAAACCTGACGAGGTGGGGCCAGTGGGCTTAATGATGGTGCTGGCAGACGGACCACTCCTCTGGTGTGGCCGGGCCCTCGGTGCCGGCTTCTAGAGCTAAATGTGAGTTAACTGGTGGTCATGTCTAAACAAGCTCAGTGATCTTTACACACCTGCTCTGACATCTGCTGTGAATAAGTAAGAGGCAAAGGAGCCCGTCGACTCTAGGTTCCTGCAAAGACCTGGGAGACAGATAACAGCCGTGTCCATGTGCCCCCGGAGATAAGAAGCAGGTTTGGCCTGAACTGAAAAGTGGCACAAATGTCCCGAGTTAGGTCTGCTTTTCACAATAAACAACATTCTAACATTAAAATCACACTTGCTGTGGCCGGCTCTGATCACATGAGGTTGGACGGGGTAGAAGAAAACTTGAAGCCAAGCAAGGTCAGGGACCAATGCACGGAACGGCCCTCCGCCCCACTTGAACATTTACAGGAAAGAAGCAACCTCTGATTTTCTGAATTTAAGCAGGAAGAGAGCTGCCGTGTTGGCTGGTCCTAGAGAGGGACTCAGAGTGACCCACGTGGAAACCAAGCCCTGTGCACACGCTGAGCCCCGGCACCAGGCAGGCGGGCAGCTCACAAGGTCCAGTGGAAGGTGGCTTGTTAATCGCTGGGAAACCTGTCAGGACGCAGGTCTCCTGCCCCGGGGGTCTGGCTGGAATGCAGACCTGCACTTGGACACCGTCCCCATTATTCCTCATAAAGCTTAGAAACTTTCCTCACACATGAGGAAACTGAGACCGGAGGGGTCAAGGGTCTTCTCCGCCATCACCCAGCCCAGCCTGCTGCCAGAAGGGTGGTGAGAACGTCCGGGCTCAGTCACTATCTTCTTCTAGACCTGATCTTTTCCTCAAATCCACAAAATTCTTGTTTAAAACAGATTTTAAAAATAACAACGAAAAAGATAAAATAAGGTAAGATTGTGTTACAATCCCCCCCCCCAACTAAAACAGCCATGGCCACACGTGGGTAGTTCAGTTACAATTTTGATTAGTTAAAATTAAAACTTGTTCCTGGGAGTCCCTGCTGTGGCACAGTGAGTAAATAATCCGACTACAGCAGCTTGGGTCACTTCGGAGGTACAGGTTCAATCCCAGGTCCAGAACAGTGGGTTAATGAATCCAGCATTGCTATATCCTCAGCCTAGGTCGCAGCTATGGTTCAGATTCAATCCCTGGCCAGGCAACTTCCATATGCTGTGGGTGCAGCCGTTAAATTAAAACAAAAACAAAACCCTGTTTTGAAGTCACAGGAGCCACCTCTCACGAGCTTACAGCCATGCCCGGCCCATGGACAGGCTGCTCCAGTGCCTGCATCTGCGCGGATGTGCTTCCGGCTCCCTCACTGCAGAAGAAGCTGTGGGTGAAAAGGACTAGACTCGCTGTGCAATGGAAAACCTACGACCACACCTACAAACCTCAATACCCCGCATGGGACATGAGTCCCAGGGTTTCCATAATAACACCAGGCAAGTCTCAGTTTGCTAAGTGAAATCTGATTTTGATGATTTATCTGATCAGCCACACAAGCAAGGCTTACACCAGCCCCCGCCCTCCACATGTCACACACAACGAGCCGGGGACACAGGGAGCCTGGGCCTTGATTCTCTTTGTGTAAAACGAGGGTCTGGGCTGGATCCAGCTCTGACATTCTGTCCCTTTCTGAGCCGAGCTGGCATATAAATTGCCCTTTCTGCACAAACACGTGTGTGCCAGGAGAAAGAACACACACACACAGTTCTGTGGAATGCTGCCATGCTGGCGCGTAGGCGCAGGGCAGCACCGAGGCCACCACGGGGGCCCAAGGGGCGCCACCACCACTCCAGCTTCTGCCCTCAAAGACAGGGGATTGGGCAGCTGAGCAGGTGTCCACCCATCTCGTCCCCCAGAGATGTCGCTGCAGGTGGCGGAAAGGACAGGGTCCTGACAGCTTCTGTCTGCCTGCTGACCTGGGCAACTGCTCCCCCAACAGGGGGCCGCGTGAAATAACCTGGGAACCAAGCTCTTTCACTGCTCAGTCACAGCCGACAGCTCCCGTGGTCTCTGATACCTCTCAGGTTTGGGAAACAAACCATGACTCAGTCTGGAGATGGTGCTGGAGGGTGAGCTTGCCATACGAGCAACGACCAGCCCTGGCCTGAGGGTGCCTGGGACTGCATGTGGGACGGTAGGACCCTCCCAGACAAGCCAAGTCTGGATCCAGCTAAGAGGGTGGTGGCCACACCCTCCGGCCGCTCTTTAGCCACTTCCTTCCACACTGCGGTGAACAGAGAAGTACCGGCCTCAGCCAAGGAACAGATTCAGGACATGAACCAGGCAGATGGGTGGCCGATGACCACAGGGCCCAAGGCCAGTACAGCTCACCCACGGCCTGGAGCATCACAGGGATGCTGACTGGCTCTCAGTGGGGGACACACTTAGAAGCTTCAGGGACGTTGTGTGGTGACAGGAAAACAGACTTCCAGGCTGAAAACTGGGAAATGTGCTTTATCTGCTATGTGCTTTGCTTTGTTTTAGCAGATGGAACAGTCTTGAGGCAAATCACCCAATTTCACAGAAACGTGGGGATTTTATTTTAGCAACTGCAGCAAGGAGCCCACCTGATGCTGGGGCTTCTGGGAGTGGGGGCCAAGCAGCTACCCCCTAAGCCAAGGGAACACCACCTGTAGCCACAGCACACGATGGGCTCACACACAGGAGACCGGGCTCCACGGGGGAGTGGCAAGGCCAGTGCACCGAGAGCCGATTCCTGCTCCAACCCTGGCAAATGGCGAGATGGGTCACCCTCGCTGTCACGGCCTGATTCTGGTCATCTTTTGTCCCATTCCTCCCAGACAGCTGGCCTAATTTTTGTGTATGGTGTTAGGTAAGAGTCCAACATCTTGCTTCTGCAGTGGATACCCAGTTTTCCAAGCACCATTCATTGAAACACTGTCCTTTCCTCGTGGAATGGTCCCATTGGAGACCAATTAACCATCTAAGGACAAGTGTACTCCTGGACTCTGTTCTAGCCCATTGACCTCTACGTCTCTCCTTGGGCCAGGACACATCCTGCTTTTTTTGCTTTTTTTTTCCGGACACATCCTGTTTTGATCACGGTAATCCTGTAATATGTTTTAAAATCTGGAAGTGAGTCCTCCAACTTCGTTCTTCTTTTTCAAGACTGTTTTTGCTATTCAGGACCCCTGGAGATTCTACATAAACCTTAGCATAGCTTTGTCTGTTCCTTTAAGGAAACACCATCGGGACGTTGACAGCCACTGCACTGAGCCTGCAGACCACTCTGGGAGGCACTGCCACAACACTGTTTCCCGGTCCGTGAACAAGCACTGTCTTGCCATCTATTTGTCTCAAAAGAAAACATTTGCAGTTTTCAGTGTATGAGTCTTTTACCTCCTTGCTTAAATTTATTCCTAAGTATTTTTACTCTTTTTGATGCTACTGTAAATGAATTTTTTTAATTTTCCTCATCGGATTGCTCTTTGCAAATACATACAAATACAACAGAATTTTGAGGGCTGATTTTATGTTCTGCAACTTAGCTGAATTCATTTAGTAGTTCCAAATATTTTTCTGAGGTATCTCTAGGTTTTACTGCGATAAGATCATTTTATCCATGGACGGAAATTTACTTCTTCCTTTTCAATGTGAATGCCTCATTTCCTTTTCTTGCGTAATTTCTCTGGTTAGAACTTTCATCACTATGGTGAATAGAAATGGCTATCCTTTCTACTTCTATGATGTTAAAATGTCTGGTTTTTATGTTATTGTTTTTTTATAGCCAAACCTCCAGCATATGGAGGTTCCCAGGCTAGGGGTCGAATCAGAGCTGCAGCTGCCGGCCTACGCCACAGCCATAGCAACACCAGATCTGAGCCGTATCTGCAACCTACCGTGCAGCTTGCAGCAATGCCAGATCCTTAACCCACTGCACGAGGCCAGGAATTGAATCCACGTCCTCATGGAAACTGTATCAGGTTCTACCTGCTGAGCCATAGTGGGAACTCCTAAAATGTTTGTTAATAAATGATGGTGAAATTTTTAAAAATGTTTTACTTGGTAAAATGAAGAGGTAGAAACTATGTAGTTAAATGAAATGCTTTGGAAAAGATACAGAACCCAAACCAAACCAAAGGCTGCTAGAGACACTGTTGGACACCCTTAAGGAAGCCCAGGACCCTCTGGCTCTCGACGACGATGCCCTCCAGCCCCGCTCTCGGTGAGGAATGGGACAAGGGAGCTGGGACTCTACACAGCCAATCAGGTGGACACCAGCGGATGGCAAGGTGGAAATCTTCCAAATCCAGGTCAGTTAGTTGCACGAGGTCTTGAGTCTCAAAGAGCACTCCAACCAGAAGTCAGGGCCAACCCATAAAGGGCATAAAATTAGAAAAGGAAGAGGCACTCGTTTCGGAGCTTAATACCCTGGCAGAGAAGCGTGTTAAGGTGAGAAGGCAGCGCCCCCTCTGGTGCCGGTGGAGCAACAAGGTGGATGCGCACAGGGGCTCTGAAAAGGCCTGAACGAGGCCCCTGCTCACCCAGAAGAATGACACCGCCTGTGCCCTCACATGCCCACGGTGCCCCCACAACCCCTCTGTCTCTGTCGTGTGTGCCACGTGCGGAGATGCATGATCAGGAATGGGCTGCAGGACACTGAGACAGGCCCAGAGGGCCAGAAGGTGGCGCAAGAGCCCAGTTCAGGGCGGGTGGTGAGGGGTTAGAGTCTGAGGCAGAAGTGGAGCCCCAGGGCTCATGGAGAAGCACCAGCTCGGGGTCAGCGCTGAACAGCCTGGCTCCCAGTCACCAACATGCTGACCTCTGCCTTCTCATGTCCACAGCCGCCCACGGGAGCGTCCTGGCCATAAACAGGGCACAGAGGGCGCTCTGAGAAGTCTGATGCAACAGTAACTGCGCAGGTGGAGAGCAGGAGGAAAGCTGGCTCAGAGCCCGGGGGGCCTGAGCTGCACTCCCATCCCCCGTGGGCGCTCGGGCCCTGCCAGTGGTGCCTGGCCCTGCGTCTACCTCCCTGCTCCATGTCTGTGAAGGAGCTTGGAGCCTGGGCAACCCTGCGCCCTCTGCGTGCGGGGCCCTGGCCTCAGCCCCTGTGGTTGTGGGCTAATCTCCCCTTCACCAAACTTCTCTAACGGCATCAACCACAGGCTGATGGTTCTTTAAATAGGCACCTCAGGTCTGTTTTTAGCGAGGCGCCCATGAGCTCACACACCCATCCCACCGCCCAGCCACGCGTCTGCACCCAAACTGCAGTTTGGTGTTGCTTTTTGCCTAAGACGGGAGATGAAAGGTCAGAGGCCCAAGTGCACATGCCTTTCATCTGCTCTTAGTTTCTGCTGAGTAAGCAGCTCTGTGTGGGTTCAGACCCCAGAAAGGAAGTATGAATCAAAGGCCAGTTTTGTTAAGCAGAATATTTTCACTCAAAGGCTGTTTCCAGAACATTTCCATCCAGCAACTCAGAGCTCATATGTCAAACCTAAAGAAGGACAGCTTCTGGTGAAGACAAAGAAATCCACTCCTTCCTTAAAGCCACAAAACAAGGGCAGGAGAGCCCAGGCGAGCCAAACGCTGCTATGTTCTATTTTGTGTCATGTCACATGAATGAACCTTCTCAGAAAGCTGGTGAGGTCAGAAAGGAGATTCAAACAATTTTCTGCCCCAACCCAGTTTCCAAATACCTGTACCCCTCCCCCAAGGCCGTGGTCCCCACCTTCCGTGCCCCTCTCTGCAGAGTCCACAGGCCCGGGGAGGCAGGGATGCAGCAGCAGCAGACACCCTCAAGGACGCATCCTGATCAGGCTCCCGCTGAGCCGTCTGGGGGGCCAGGGCCTCCAGGAGCCCCCACGCGGGGGTGGGGCAGCCCCAGCTGGAAAGAGCACCCACTGGACAGTAGGCGAGTCCTGCTCAGAGCTGAGCGAGCTGGGCGGGCAGGTCAGCTGGTCCCCTTGGGTCTGCTGTCTTTTCCTCTCCTGCTGGGAAGCTTCCAGGCTGAAACAAGGCTAAGCTGAGAGCCAAGGCTCAGAGACAGAGGCTCTTCAATCAGTCAAGACCGTGTGACAGCTCGTCAGGGGCTCAGAAGAGGCAAGAGGAAAATGCAGTCTTGGGCAGGCATCGAGGGCCTCACCCACATGGCGGGACCCTCTGCAGAGGTCCCTGTGTGCCTGCAGGACTGCCCCCACGTGACAGGGCTGTGCAGGGCTAAGGGTGATGAGACACCAGGCCCCTGAGAAGGGGACACAGGCAGTAGGGACCCCCCTCTTGTCGGAGCGAAGGGAGTGCCCTGTGTCGGAACAGAGGCCAGGGTGGGGGTGGAGAAAGGTGCACCTGGACACCCTCTTCAGCAGCTGGTCACCAGCACAAGACACACTGGCAATA
Organism: Catagonus wagneri; assembly: GCA_004024745.2. NCBI lineage: Eukaryota > Metazoa > Chordata > Mammalia > Artiodactyla > Tayassuidae > Catagonus > Catagonus wagneri. Next base: position 8,705,061 of record PVHT020003144.1, on the reverse strand, counting down.
TGAACAGTAAATGCACAAGTTTAAAGTGCATCCCCGTGGCTCGAGCCCTGAGTTCACAGACAACTTTCAGAAGCTCTGGTGGGTTCACAGCCCAGGCACCTAAGTGTCCTGGGGTGACTGAGAGCCATCAGGCCCTGGCTCCACCGGGAGTCAGCCAAGGTCCAGAGGTTTGGGGCCTGTTTACTAACGTTTCCAACTTTCTTCCAAAAACAAAGGCTTTTGTGGCTCTTTTGTCTGCATTTATCTCCCAGACCAACAGGCATGACACACCAGCCCTGCTGGGTCCAACCCACAGCCCAGTGGCAGAGATACAACGCAAGTCCGCTCAGGGGTTTACAAGAAGGCAGACTCGGTCCTGCGACCAGGTGAGTCAAAGGGCAAAGGGCCCCGCCTGGCCCACGCTGGCATCAGCTGAACAGCAGGGTCGTCTGTGTTGACTGCTGTGCCAAGGTCACTTGGTTGTAAGGCCTGGGAGCACCGGCTTCCTCCTGCTGTTGGTCCGTCTCACCCCCTGAGACCCACTCCTCCCCTCTGTCCCGTCTCTGCATCTACTGACAGGCCACCCGGTTCTCCAAGGACACGCCGAACGCTAAAAATAGGACCGAAACATGCTCCAAGGCTTCGAGGAAAAAAAGAATTGTACTCACTTACTGCTCCCAGAATAGTCTACAAAAACGTTTGCACAGGCAACTCAGCAACAGATGATGGCTGAGGAACAGATGACGGCTGAACAAAGTGCGGCTCATATACTCCGTGAAATATTATTCAGTCTTGAAAAGGAAGATGATTCCATACCTGCTATGACCTGGATGAACCCTGAAGACATGATGCTCTGTGCAATGGGCCAGACATACAAGGTCAAATTCTGTGGGATCCCACTTATTCGAGGTCCCCAGAGGAGTCAGATCCATAGAGACAGAAAGTAGACGGTGAGGCCAGGGGCTGGGGGAGGGGTGGCAACAGAGCTTCAATTTTATCAGATGAAAGAGTTCTGAGACAGATGGCGGTGACAATGGCACAATGGTGTGAAACATACTTAATGCCGTGAACCAGACACCTAAGACTTGTTAAAATGGAAAAATTTATGTTATGTGTGTGTAACCACAACTGAAATTCACATCAAGTTCTGGCAGAGGAAGTTCCCTTTGTGGCTCAGCGGTAATGACCCCGACTTGTAGCCATGAGGATGTGGGTCCGATCCCTATCCTCGTTCAGTGGCTTAATAAGGATCCGGCATTGCCATGAGCTGTGGTGTAGGTCGCAGACGAGACTCAGATCCTGCGTTGCTGTGGCTGTGGTGTAGGCTGGCAGCTGCAGCTCTGACTGGAACCCTAGTCTGGTATATGGAATGTCCATATGCCGTGGCTGCGGCCCTAAAAAGCAAAAGAAAAAAAGGGGGGGGAGAAGTTCTAGCAGACAATCAGGCATGTGGGAGACTGCCCCACTCTGCCACAGGGAGGTCTCCAGCGGCGCCTCCCCCAGGCTTCAGGGTTCGTTTCTGCTCCATCTGCCTCATGACCGCCCAGCTGGACTGGGCTGAGGCTGAACCTAGGACCCTTGCTCTCCTAGGAGCCTGGCTCCCTCCTCCCAAGTGGGCCTGACCACTTTCACACAGAGCACAGCTTCTAGCACCAGTTCGAGAGGCTGATGAGGCCAGTGAACAGCGTGCCCAGCTGGGCTCCTGGAGCCGGAGCTGGGTTCCTAGAGTCCCCTTTCCTATGGGACTCAGGGCTGCATTTGCTCAGGGTCTGAAAGGAGGCGGTGAAGCAGCAGGCCAGATGCACCCTAGGAGGTGGACTCCCCCACCTCCTCTCCACGCCGCGGCCAGCCCTGAGCCCCAACTGCCAGCTCTGCTGACTCACGGCAGCCCCAGCTGAGCCACCAAGGCTCTAGAAGCTGACACACTCAGCCCTGTAATTAACTGGCTGGCATCTCTCCTGAGTGTCACCATGGCTGGAGTGGGCCCGCCCTTGGCAGCAGGCTCACAGCATCCGCACCCCCTGTGGCCTCGCCCTCCTCATCTCCTGCTCCCCCAGCAGCCCTGCATGCGCAGACACTGTCCCCGTACAGATGAGGACACAGGGATAAGTGACTGGTTCCAGGTCGTACGACTTACTGGTCTCAGGTGCGGCTCCAACGCTTAAGCACACAGTAGCGCTGCAGGTCAGGCAGAACCTCAGGCGGACACCTTCTTCCACGAGTCTGCAGGCCTGTCTGTCTCCGAAAGGGTCCCTCTCTTCAGCTGCCTCGTTCTACAAGGACCCTGTGGCCGGGTGGCCCTGGCTCCTCTTCCAGGCTGGGGCAGGACAGAGGGTCTCGGCCTCCTTCCTCCTCCCTACCCCTGGGGGCCCCTCCTCCTCCACGTCCAGAGCTGGTTCCCTCCCACCTCTTAGCCCGCGGACATCATCTACTCAGAGCAGCTCAGGGACAAACCCCCATGTCCACGAAAATTCACAGGAAACATCATCTCTTCTCTCCAAATCTGAGCACCTTCCCCGCCGGCTCCACTGTAACCTCGTGACCTGCCCTGCTCCTCTTTACATCTGTCTCACAGTCTCCCACGCAAGGAACAGCGCGAAGCTGGATGCTGTGGTTTGCGGGTCCACCTGCTCAATTCAGGTCAACAGTTCTGCTGGGGCAGCAGCCGGCCCCACCAACGTGCTCCCCAACCTGCCCCACTGTCCCCGCTTTGAGCCCGGTGCCCATGGCAGGGGCTGAAAAGGCCAGACACTCAGGCTCAGACTCACAGGCCAATCCTGGGGCCACATCCTCACATGTGAGACATGGGGTGCTGGTAGGGGGGTGGTGGATGCCGGCCTCCCTGGGGACGGCTGTCCTTCCTAACAAACAGAGGGTGCCGCTCAGAGCCCACCGGCACAGTGCAGCCTGGGCTGCGGCAGCATCTTCTACTGTGAAGGACACACCTCAAGGCAAGTGGACAGGTAGAGGGGCTCCCCTCAGGGTTCTTGCCTGGTGAGATGTGAGTTTCCCTGTGGCCCAAACCACCCTCCCTTGATTATGTTACTTGCAGCCGAGAGCATCCACCTGGCGTGTGTACTCTGGGGTTATGAGGTTGCTCTGAGCCCTCCCGCCTGACCGCCCTCAGAACACAGCCTCTTCCATGTCTGTCTAATCTCCATTCCCAGTACCCTCCAATCGCCTTCCTTCCCCATCAGACAGAAGCTGCCCGAGTCAGAGGCTACGTCTGGTACACCAGATCTTCCAGAGCTGATCCTAGAACCCACCCAGGCTCATCAGAGGATCCTCAGCTCGCCAAGCAGCCAGGAAGCAATGCAGGCTTCTTTGGTGCTGAATTAAGCCCTGCGAGCTACCACGATGGTCAGAATGGATTCGTTTTGAGACTTTTGTATCGTTTTTCCTTGTCGAGGTCCTAAATGAAATGCTAAAAGCAGCCAAGGCAGTGGGCCCAGTGGGTACCCGCGTTAGAATCGGACCACACCACTGACACCCACCACACACCAGGCCAGTGCACCAGCCCCAGCCCTTACTTCACGGGCTGGAGGGAGGCGGGAGCAGAGAAGAGGGAAAAGGGTTATAGGAGGCCTGGGACCCTGACGATTCAGCTGCTGGCCCTCACCCCGGTCAAGGCACAATCTCAGGACATCACTGAGGTCATCCAACCAGCCTGGTCACCAAACACGACTCCACTGACGTGCCTTCCCTGGGACTCTGAGGACAGCCCGCTGCCCCAAAGCAAGCGTTCTGAGGGTTATTTCTTGAATCCAGGGTCCAGGTTGAGGTTCCCAGGAAGGGGAGCAGGAAAGAGTCACTGCTTGCCATTCAACGTGCTCCACGCCCTGGTGCTCCCAGCTCGCCGCCTCTGCCCAGTGACCCCAGCTCTCCTAAGGACTGAGCCCTGCCTCCACAGACAGGCTGGTGATGCCCTCTGCCTTCTTCAGACGCAGCCACATTACTTCCTCTCCACAATTCACCTCCCGATGTAGTGTGACTTGTGAATTTCATCAAATCGCTGTGCTTCCAGCATCAGTAATAAAGACGTTAAACAAAACCCGGATGACGGAACCAGTGGCTGGGTTGGCGGGCACCCTCCCCATCCCCCAACCCAGGACAGTGATCTCATATCCCAGTGGCTTTGAACCTGCAGCAAAGATGGCCTGAGCACCCCCACGGGCACTGGGTAAATGTTCGCTGAGCTGTCAAACTGAACTGAGCCACCCTGAAGCTCCCTCTTCTCTTAAACTGATCAGAATTCCAAAAACTGGGCTTGAGTTGGGGAGCGTTCTGCACTGCACACGAGCAAACACAGGATTCCAAGCTAGAGCAAAGCTCAGGAGACATGAGGGCAGATGCAAAGAGCCCTGTGTTGGTTTGTCATATTGATCCCCAAATGTGAGATGTAATTTAATTTAAAGGAGAAAAAAAAGGATCAAAATCAGCTATTAACCACAGTAAAGCTGACTTTTTAGCCACTGACAAAAATCACAAATTCAATTCAGCCTCAGGTGCATCTTACTACAGAACTGCTCTATTTACAGATTCTATGGGCAACACACCACTTCTGCTGGCAGCTGCCCAACCCCACCCCTCCAACAATCACACCTTTAGGTTCCTGATTGCAACATCTTAACTCCCTGACCACACTGTTCCTTGTGGAAATACCACTGCATCATAAATGCCTAAATTCCATGACTCATGCTGCCAGGGCAGGTGAGGCTGCTGCGTGACATTATATATGTAATTACCTGCATCACAAATATTTTCAAAATCGAAGCTAAGCCTTCTTGCCGTCATTTTTTTCTTATACTGTCTCCATGGCAACCTGCCTCCTCTCCCCCAGAGACAAGAAAACACAGGAGACATCTTTAAATTGGCATTAATTAGAAATAAATTCTTTATTTAATCAGTTACACAGCTTATTCTAATGATTACAGAAAGAATAACTAGCTTGTAAAAAGAAGCTACTGTAAACAGACATCTCTGTTTACAATGGGTGATAGAGTAACTACAAGACTCTACACTCAGACCTCCGGCTGGCCCTCTAACCCTGTCACCATCTCTGCAGCCACACCCACACATACACCCCCTACGCAGAGCACTCGGCCCCCACCCTTAACTGAAACGATCCTGGAGAGCTCCCACCACTCCCACCCTGGGGGCAGAAATCAGCCATTCATAGGAGATCTTCCTGACCCAACGCAAGCTCTTGGGCCAGAGCAAGGACTGTGATAACCAATCCAGGATGAGCACGTGCAAGAGTGACCACAAACCCCCGGATCAGGACCGCAGTTAAAACCCCCCCATGCAGCCTGCAGAATAATACCCAACACAGAGCTGGATCTCCAGGGGCCTAGCTCTCCACCCACACACTTTGAGTCACAAAGTACCATGAGGCCTGAGCAACCTCAGAGGCCAGGGGATGCCCAGAGGGTCCAGCTGCCAACCGGCCTCCCAACTCTTTTCAGAAAGTGGACAGGATCATCTCTGTACTGCATGGAGCTGCAAGAAACACAGTCCTATTTTTCTCTTTCTTTTTTTAATTGAAGCGTAGCTGATCTACAATGTTAATTTCTGTTGTATAGCAAAGTGATTCAATTACACATGTATATATACCCTTTTTATTTTTTGCCTTTTTTTTAATGCCTTTTTTTTTATGTAGAGCCGCACCCGTGGCATATGGAGGTTCCCAGGCTAGGGGTCTAACAGGAGCTGCAGCTGCCGGCCTTCGCCACAGCCACAGCAATGCGGGATCTGAGCCGCGTCTGCAACCTTCACCACAGCTCACGGCAACGCCGGATCCTTAACCCACTTAGCAAGGCCATGGATCGAACCCGCAACCTCATGGTTCTTAGTCGGATTCGTTAACCACTGAGCCATGAAGGGAACTCCCTATATACCCTTTTTAAAATGTTCTTTTCTATTACGGTTTATCATAGGAGATTGAATACACTTCTCTGTGCTATACAGTACATCCTGTGTAACAGCTTACATCTGCCACCTCCAACCACCCACTCCATCTCTCCCCAGACCTGCCCCCCCAACCACAAGTCTATTATCTATGTCTGTATGTTTCTGTTTTATAAATAGGTTGTTTTGTGTCATTTTTTAGACGCCACAATGTTCTATCTGGTAGTTGTCTTTCTCTTGCTGACTTACTTCACGTAGTATGGTAACTCTAGTTGCATCCATATCACTGCAAATGGCATCATTTCATTCTTTTTTATGGCTGAGTAGTATTCATTATGTATATGTGCCACATCTTAATCTATTCATCTGTCAAGAGACATTTAGCTTGTTTCCATGTCTTGGCTATTGTGAATAGTGCTGCTATGAACACAGGGGTGCATGTTATCTTCCTGAATTATAGTTTTGTCTGGATACAAAACCACACTGGTATAATTTATATCAGAGAATATGTCATGTTCCCAGGAGTGGGACAGCTGGGTTATATGGTAGTTCTATATTGTTTTCTGAGGAACCTACTTACTTTTCTCCATAGTGGCTGTACCAACTTACATTCCCACCAACAGGAGGGTTCCCTTTACTCCAGATCTCCTCCAGCATTTGTTATTTGTAGACTTTTTAATTATGACGTGTGAAGTGGTGCCTCATTATAGTTCTCTAATTTGCATTTCTCTAATAACTAGCAATATCAAGCATATTTTCATGTGTCTATTGGCCATTTGTTTTTCTTCTTTGGAGAAATGTCTACTTAGGTCTTCTGCCCATTTTTCAATTGGGTTGTTTGGGTTTTTGTTGTTGAATTGTATGACCTGTTTGTATATTTTGGAAATTAAGCCTTTGTCAGTTGCTTCATTTGCAAATGTCTTCTCCCATTCTATAGATTGTCTTTTCATTTTATTTATGGGTTTCCTTTGCTGTATAAAAGCTTGTAAATTTGATTAGGTCCCATTTGTTTATTTTTGCTTTTATTTCTATTGCCTTGGGAGATGACCTAAGAAAACATTGGTATAATTTATGCCAGAGAATGTCTTGTCCACGTACTCTTCTAGGAGTTTTATGGTGCCATGTCTTATGCTTAGGTCTTTAAGACATTTTGCGTTTATTTTTGTGTATGGTGAGAAAGTGTGTTCTAAATTCATTGATTTACTTTCCCAACACCACTTGTTAAAGAGATGGGGTTTTTCCCATTGTATATTCTTGCCTCCTTTGTTGAAGATTAACTGACCATACATGTGTGAGTTTATTTCTGGGCTCTGTATTTTGTTCCATATGTCTGTTTTTGTGCCAGTAATATGCTGTTTTGATTACTGCAGCTTTGTAGTACTGTCTGAAGTCTGGGAGGGTTATGCCTCCTGCTTTGTTCTTTTTCTTCGGGATTACTTTGCCAATTCAGGGTCTTCTGTGATTCCACATGCATTTTAGGGTTAGGTCTTCTAGTTCTGTGAAAAATGTCACGAGTAACTGATAGGGATTGCGTTAAATCTGTAGACTGCTTTGGGTAGCACAGCCATCTTCACAATATGAATTCTGCGAATCTGAGAGCATGGGTATCTTCCCATTTACTTAAATCATCTTCAATTTCCTTAATTAATGTTTTACAGTTCTCGGTGTTTAAGTCTTTCACCTCCTTGGTCAGGTTTATTACTAAGTATCTTATTTTAGGGGGTGTAATTTTTAAAAAATATTTTTTACACTCTCTTTCTGAGAGTTGTTAGTGTAAAGAAATGAGACCATGGAGTTCCCATAGTGGCTCAGAGGAAACAAATCCGACTAGTAACCATGAGGTGGCAGAGTGGAGCCCTGGCCTCACTCAGTGGGTTAAGGATCCAGTGTTGCCGTGAGCTGTGATGTAGATTGCAGATGAGCTCCAATCTGGTGTGGCTGTGGCTGTGACATAGGCTGGTGGCTATAGCACCAACTCGACCCCTAGCCTGAGAACCACCACATGCTACAGGTGCGGCCCTAAAAATCCCACCCCCCCAAAAAAAGAAATATGACCAATTTCTGTATGTTAATCTTCTATCCTGCTCACTGCTGAAATCATTTATCAATTCTAGTAATTTTTGTCTGAGCCCAAAGGAGTTTCTATATATATCATCATGGCATCTGCATACAGCCACAATTTTACCTCCTCCCTTCCAATTTGGATACCTTTTACTTCTTGTCTGACTGCTGTGGTGAGGACTTCTGATACCATGCTGAATAGAAGAGGTGAGAGTGGGCATCCTTGTTCTATGTCGAATAGAAGAGGTGAGAGTGTTAATGGGAAGGCTTTCAGCTTACCAGTGAGTTTTATATTGGCTAAATGGCTTTTATTATGTTGAAATATGTTCCCTCTACACCCATTTTGGAAAGAGTTATTATCATGAAGTAATGTGGTATTCTGTCAAATGCTTTTTCTACATCTATTGAGATGATCATGTGATTTTTGTCTTCTGTTTATGTGGTGTATTACACTGACTGATTTGCATATGTTGAACCATCCTTGTGAATTTGGGGTAAGTTTCACTTGATCATGGTGTATGATCTTTTAAAAGTGTTGTTGGATTCAGTTTGCTAATATTTTGTTGAGAATTTTTGCATCTATATTCATCAGAGGTATTGGACTATAACTTTCTCTTTGGTAGTGTCTTTGGTTTTGGTATCAAGGTGATGGTGGCTTCACAGAATGTCACTGGGAGTGTTCCCTCCTCTTAAATATTTTAGAAGAATCTGAGAAGGATCAGTATAAGTTCTTCTTTGTATGTGTGGTAGAATTCACCTGTGAAGCCATCTGGGCCCAGACTTTTGTTTATAGAGAGCTTTTGGGGTTTTTTGGTTTTGTTTTTTGTCTTTTGTCTTTTTTTTAGGGCCACACCCGCAGCACGTGGAAGTTTCCAGGGTAGGGGTTGAATTGGAGCTACAGCTGCTGGCCTACACCACTGCCACAGCAACAGAGGATCTGAGCCGCGTCTGCAACCTACACCACAGCTCACAGCAACGCCAATACTTAACCCGCCGAGCAAGGCCAGGGATCAAACCCACATCCTCATGGATCCTAGTCGGGTTTGATAACCACTGAGCCATGAAGAGAACTCCTATAAAGGTTTTCAAATGACAAATTCTATGTCACTTGCAGTAATCAGTCTGTTCAACTTATCTATTTCTCCTTGGTTCAATTTTAGTGGGCTGTGTGCTTCTAGAAACTTGTCCATTCTTCTAGGTTGTCAATTTTTTTGGCATATAATTGTTCACAATGTAACTTTGTTTTTGTTGAACTTCTGAGATATTGGTAGTTATGGCTCCATTTGCATTTTTTATTTATTTGACTTTTCTCTTTTCTTCTTGGTGAACATGGCCAGAGGTTTGTCATTCTTTACCCTTTCAATGAACCAATTCTTGGTATTGGTTTTGTTGAATTTTTTTTTTTTTTTGCTTTTTAGGGCCATATCTGTGGCATATGGAAGTTTCTAGGCTAAGGGTCAAATCGGAGATACAGCTGCCAGCCTACACCACAGCCACAGCAATGCGGGATCCAACTCACGTCTGCTACCTACAACACAGCTCATGGCAATGCTGGATCCCCAACCCACTGAGCAAGGGCAGGGATCGAATCCACATCCTTATGGATACTAGCTGGATTCGTTTCTTCTGTGCCACAAAGGGAACTCCTATACTGTCTTTTCAATCTCTATTTTATTTCCTCTCTGATCTTTATGCTTTCCTTCCTTCTGCTGACTTTGTGTTTTGTTTGTTCTTCCTTTCCTAATACTTTTAAGTGGTAGGTTAGGTTGTTGAGATTTTTCCTGTTTTTTGAGGAGGGTCCATATTGCTATAAACTTCCTTCTGAGAAATGCCTTTGCTGCAACCCATAGATTTTGTAAGGTTGTGTTTTCACTGTCATTTGTCTCAGATATTTTTAAATTTCCTCTTCGATTTCATCACTGATCCATTGGTCTTTTAGCAGCATGTTGTTTAGTCTCCGTGTAATCTTTGCTTTTTCTCTTTTTTTCTGTAGTTAATTTCTAGTTTCATGTTATTGTGGTCAGAAAAGATGCTTGAGATAATTTCAACACATTTAAATTTTTTTTTGCCTTTTTTTGCATTTTCCAGGGCCGCATTAGTGGCACATGGAGGTTTCCAAGCTAGGGGTCCAATAGGAGCTCTAGCCGTCAGCCTGCACCACAGCCACAACAACGCCAGATCCAAGCCGCGTCTGTAACCCACACCACAGCCCATGGCAATGCCAGATTGTCAACCCACTGAGCAAAGTCAGGGATCGAACCCACAACCTCATGATTCCTAGTCAGATTCACTAACCACTGAGCCACTATGGGAACTCCTATACATTTAAATTTGTTGAGGCTTGTTTTGTGCTCTAATATGTGATCAATTCTAGAGAATGTTCATGTGCAGTTGAAAAGAATGTGTATACTGGGTTTTTTTTTTTTTTTGGGGGGGGATGTAATGTCCTAAAAATATTAAGTCTGTTCTATTGTATCATTTAGGATCTCCATTGCCCTATTAACTTTTTCTCTAGAAGGTCTGTCCATTGATGCGAGTGGGGTGTTAAAGTCTCCCACTATTATCGTATTCCCCTCAATTTTTCCTTTTATGTCTGATAGTACTTGTTTTATGTATCTGAGTGTTCCTATATTAGGTGCATATATGTTGACGAGTGTAAAATCCTCTTCTTGTATTGATCCTTTTATCATTACAGTGTCTTTATCTGTCTTGTGGCCTTTGTTTTAAAGTCTACTTTGATATAAGTATTGCAACCCCCTCTTTCTTGTCCTTTCCTTTTGCAAGGGATATCTTTTACTATTCCATCGCTTTTGACTTACGTGTGTTCTTTGCCCTAAAGTGGGCCTCTTGTAAGTAGCACACTGTAGGCTCTTGTTTTTTCATCCATTCTGGCACTGTATCTTTTGATTGGAGTATTTGGTCTGATAGCTTTTAAAGTACTTATTTGATAGATATCTATTTATTGCCATTTTAAACCTTACTTTCCCATTGATTTTATATTTCATTTTGTTTTTCCTTTTGTGGTTTGATGATTTTCTTTTGTATTATACTTATGTTCTCTTCTTTTTGTTTTTTGTGAATCTATTGCATGTCTTCGATTTGTGGTTACCCTGTTTTTCAAGTATGTCAACCCGTTCCTATATCTGCTCTCCTTAGACTGGTAGTCATATGGGCCCATACATACTCTAGGGGGAAAAAAGCTACATTTTCTTACTCTCCTCTCCCACATTTTATGATTTTGATGTCCTCTTTTACATCTTCACAGCCATCGTTTTAGTTGATTTACAATGTTGTGCCAATTTCTGCTGTAGAGCAAAATGACCCAGGCATAAACACACACCCACACACACACACACACTCCAACTTTTGTTTTAATCTGAGTATTGGTGTAAGTGACTTACTTTCCAAGTGTGCTTTTCTCCTTCTTATAGATTCTAACTGCTTTTCTATTCATAGAAGACCTTTCAATATTTCCTTTAGGATAAGTTTAGTATTGCTGTATTCTTTTAGTTTTTGTTGTCAAAGAAATTCTTTATCTCTTCTTCTATTCTAAATAATAATCTTTCTGGGTAGAGCATCCCAGGTTGCAGATTTTTTCCCCTTTGGAACTTTGAATATATCTTGCCACTCTCTTCTGACCTGCAATGTTTCTGTAAAGTAATTAGGTGATGGCCTTATGGGGGTTCCCCTGTAATTAACTCTTTGCTTTTCTCTTGCTGCCTTCAGAATCCTCTCTTTAACTTTTTTTTTCTCTTTTTTTTGTCCTTTTAGGGCCACACCCATGGTATACGGAAGTTCCCAGACTAGGAGTCAAATCCAGAGCTAGAGCTACTAGCCTACACCACAGCCACAGCAATGTCAGATCTGAGCCACGTCTGAGATCTACGCCACAGTTCACAGCAACTAACTTTTGCCATTTTAATTATACTATGTCTTGGTGTAGGTCTGTTTGGGTTTATCCTGTTTAGGACCCTCTGTACTTCCTGTACCTGGATATCTGCTTGCTTCTTCAGGTTTGGGAAATTTTCAACCATAATTTCTTCAAATATATTTTCTATCTCCATTTCTCTTTCTTCCCCCTCTGGAATCCCTATTATGCTTTATATCATCCCATAGGTTCTTATATTGCTTAAATCTTTTTCCTTTGGTTTTCTGTCTGCTGTTCTAACTGGGTGATTTCCATTATTCTATCTTCCAGGTCACTTACACATTCTTCTTCATTATTCATTCTGCTATGCACTGCTTTTAGCTCAGCTTTCGTCTTGGAAAATGAGTTTTCTAATTTTTCTTGGTTCCTCTTTATAGTTTCTAGTTCCTTTTTACAATACTCTGCATTTCTGTCAATAGCCTTTCTTAGTTCCCTCGGTATTTTCATTATCTCTTTTTGAAGTTGGTGTCCATTAGACTAAAGAGGTCTGTTTCATTGTTTGTTCATTCAGGGGAATACTGTTTCTCTGTTTTACTTATATTTCTTTTATTCTGTGAATTTAGGAAGAATAGTTGTCTACTGTGGTCTTGGAGTTTTTTACATCAGAGCATCCCTGCGTAGTTTTATGGGTTTAATGTGTCTGGTGCAAGGACTGTTTTTAGGGTAGGTGCCTGTCAACCCTTTCCTCAGTGGGCATGCTGGCCATCACCCATTGGTAGTGGGTATGCAGATGCAGCAGCAGCTGGTGTCCAGTCCTGGAGTTCTCAGCAGTGGTGGTGGCCCATGTGCGCCCCCTGGAACACAGAATGAGAGCAGACGTGGCCGGGGAGAGTGGGGATGACAGCTCCTGGCTGCTTCCAAAGCCCCGGGACAGCCTGCAGTTTTGGTAGGCAGTGTCCTATTGCCTGAGAGCACAATACACAGGGAACAAGGCTGTAATGGCAGGCCCCACCCTCATACACCCACAAACAAGGGCAGTTGCTTGCTAAGGCAGCCCTGGTCTCCTGCTTACACCTGCAGATGCAATTATAGTAGACTCTTCAGGCTGCTTTTACGCAACCAATCCCAGTCATCTTGGGTCCAATCTCCAAAGCCTGAGCTTCAGTCCCCAGCCCCTGCCCACAGAGGCAGACTCGGGTCTCCATTTAAGGAGTGAACAGCAGTGGCAATGATCATCTGTGCAACTCAATCTCCATTCTGGCTGCTGCAAACCAGCTGCTGTACCTTCCCCTGAGGCTCTGAAGCTCCCCCAGTCCTGGCTGATATCCCGCCAGTAAGGAGACTTCCTAGGGTGCAGCTCCCTCCCAGCAGTGCAGGTCCTGTCTTACTTCCTTTCTCACTTTTTCCTTTTGTCCTATGCAGTTACATGGAGATAGTACTGCTCTTTCAGAAGCCTGAGGTCTCTGCCCGTGTTCCAAAGCTCTTCTGTTAGGATTAGTCCACGGGTAGATGAATTTCTGATGTATCTGTGGGAGGAAGCGAGCTTCACATCCTACTACTATGCCATCTTCACCCAGGCCACCTACTTTTTCTTCTGAGTAAACAACCCGCAATCTGCAGCTGGTTCCCACGGAAAACAGGAGGAGAGAAGGAACGTCAGCTGACAGCTAAGAATGCTGCATACAGGTGTCACCTCCACGGGTAGAAGGGACACAGAGAGGCCCTTCACCTGTCCAGGAGATGCCAGTCCTGCTGAGCCTCGAGGGAACTGGTCCTGACCAGTTACCCACAGCCACCCTTCCCCAAGTGAGGAACACGCTCTCTCCTCTCCATCCCAAAGGTATTCTTATTGTGAGCACAGTCATGCAAGGTGCTCTATTTTAAAAGTTAAGCTTCCCAAATTATTTACCTGTGACATAAGAAAGCCTTTGGCTTGGCTCCCACCTCCAGGTCAAAGAAGGACACCATCAAAATGACCCATAAACCCAGAACAGGGACAATTTACAAAATGAGGGGCCTCACCAGAGAGTTGAGGCCTCACAGAGTAGGGCTAGGGAGATGCCTCAGAGCGAGGACCCGCATGGGCAATCGGGCGACCATGGTCTCTCTCTGGGACTGTGGGGGTTGGGAGTCGAGACCAGGTATTTACCTGCACATCTGAGAAGCAGCAGTGCTGCTAAGAAGCTCTTCTGGATCATAGCAACCAGAGCCACATAATAAGGAAGAGCAATGAAAGAACTAAGTTTTAACAAAACCCACAAAAAGATTTTTGATGGACCAGCAGGGAAACCCAAACGCAGACCAGATGTTCACCACTGATACTCAGGAAGCTCTTGCTGCTTCTCCATGGGATAAAGGTGCTACACAACCTCGCACCTCGGACACACTGGCTCACCTGAGGTGGAAGCAACACAACATCCACAGAATTAAAATTTCATTTCATGGTTCACCCAAAATGGACAGACTCACAAATAGAGGCTGTGAAAATAAAAGCAACTGTGGAAAAATACAAGTGATGGAAATACAAGCCTTCACTGGGCTTTTCTTTCATCTTTTCTCTTTGCTTGAAAATGTTCACGGCAGACTGGTAAGCAGTGGAAACACTGGCCTTTCATGAATGGCCTTCTGACATTTTCTTGAACACAGAATATTCCGGTTCTTACACTGAGAACATCTTCCTGGACATCGAATCCATGAGTCTGAGTGCTGTGTGGGCCCCACTGGGAGGACTGGAGGCTCAGCTCATCTCGTACAGTAGACTGGAGGAACTGGGGGAGGGGGCACCTCGTGATGGAGAAAATGCAGGAGCTCAGGGCATGGGAACAAAAAAGGGGTACCTGACTTTCATGTCATGGGCACAGAGGGTGACTGTGGGCCTCAGGTGTGGGGAGCAACTACACCAAAGGGAAAAGGACTGACCATGGGAGGTGCAGCAGGCGGCCACGGCCAGGCAGGCCATGTGACAGGAGCCGGAACAGAAGGGGCTGAGACATTTGCAGCAACACGAACGGACTTAGAAATGATCATACTAAGTGAAGTTAGTGAAAGACAAACATCATATGATATCACTTAGATATCCAATCTAAAAAAGGATACAAACGAACTTATTTGCAGAACAGAATGTGGTTCACAGACTTTGAAAAACATGGTCACCAAAGGGACAGGTCAAGGATGGGGGCTTGGGGCGGGAGAAGGACTGGGGTCTGGGACTGGCACATGCACACTGAGGTCTATGGAATGACTGGCGCAGCGGGGACCTACTGTGTAGCACGGGGCACTCTACCCAATATTCTGTGATCATTTATGTGAGAAAAGAATCTGAGAGAGAATGGATGTGTGTACACATATAACTGAGTCACTTTGCTGTACAGCAGAAATTATCACAGCCTTGTAAATCAACTATACTTTAATAAAACTTTGAAAAATTAAACAAAAGTGAGGGGCGAGGAAACAGACCCCATTCTCAGTGATACAAGGATTGCTGGGCTGAGGCTGACACTCCTGGAGGGGAAACGCCCTGAGGTGTGCAGTCACCTCAGGGCAGGGCCAGCAATGGCTTTGCATCTGCGCGCAGCTCAGGCTGTGCCATCTGTCTGGGAAGTCACTTCCTGCAGCAGGGTGTCTGCCGTGCAGACAGTTGTCCCTGCTCCTCTCGGCTTCCCTTTCACACAATCCTGACAGACAAGGGCCAGGGATGCAGGAAGCGCCCCAGCCAGGCTCCTGACCAGAGAAGCCCAGAACTCCCATTTTGCTGAGGAGGATCCCCACTTCGCAGAGAGAATTTCCCACTTTGCAGGGAAGAGCTGCACTTTATCAGGGGGGAGCCCCACTTTGTCAGGAAGGAGCCCCACTTTGTCATGGAGGAGCCCCACTTTGCCAGGGAAGAGACCCACTTTGCAGAGAAAAAACCCATTTTGTTAGGAGGAGCCCCCACTTTGCCAGGGAGGCCCCTGAAACAGGTTTACTGAGAAGCTGACAGCATTTCTGGGCAGAGGGGCGCAGGCAACTGCAATAGCAGAGCTGGCTGCAGACACAGGTCAGAGCAGGGTTCAGGGCGCCCAGAACGTGGGGTATAAGAAGCCCCAGGAAAAGCCAGGAAGAGTGGGGATGGTCTGCAGGAAAGGGGGGTGCTCAGTGCCACAGACCATGGGGGCCCAGGAGGCTGTGGAATCTGTTAGCAAAGTGACCCAAACTGCAGGCAGCCCTCCTGCAAAACCCTAACCCCACTGGCCTGAGAGGGACACCCCTAGGCTCTGCCTCTACAGACGGGGGTCTTCACTGGGGGTTTTATTCTGTCTTCCTGGAAACCAGAAGTGGTCATACTCCCAGGCTGTCTTAAGAGAACGTGGAGACAATATGTACTCCCCCCAGCCCCCAACCCCGTCCCCGGGTCGCTGCCCAGCCTCCTCAGAGATGATGTCAGCTCTCGGCCTCCCTCTAGGACCCGTCTGCACACCCTGATCCCAGCTACCAAAAGCCTGTTGCACACTCACCCCAGGCTGTGACCACCAAACTGTCTACAGACGCTGAACAAGTCCCTGGGGGGCGGGGGGCTCAGAGGGGCCTCGACAGCGAGGTAGCCTGTCGTGCCCTCCTGCCCACACCCAGCTCAGAGGCCTAGTTTAGACTGTTTGCCACCTGGGTGTTTAAGTAAACCTTGTCTCGCACTGCTGAGAATTTATTCTTTGGGGCTATAAATTTACAGCACGTTCAAGACACTGCAGCTGTGATCAGACAGAGTGAGATGGAGAGAGTGTCTTATTTCATGTTTTCATTTACAACTCAAGCAGTCAATGTCACGTACAGTCCCAGACAGTCCCAGAAGTGACCATCCCCCGCATCCAGGAGTGCCCCCTGAGAGGGCTGTTCAGGGCCCACGCTTCTGAAGGGAGCTGACCCCCACATGGCCCAACTGTCCCCAAAGCCTTTGGGGCTGCTAAGTTCAGTGACGAGGCCACGGCCACACCGGATGCTGTCCCCGCTCACAGTCCAGCTCCACAAAACCTGCACCTCCCCACGTCCTAGAGCCCAAGCTGCGGCTGCCCACCTGGCTGGTCCAAGTGGGGGTCTCGGTGCCAATGGCATGAGAGTGGCTTTCTCCCTTCTCCCGTGGTAATCCTCCCCAGGCCAGGCCTCCGGGGAGGAGGTCCAGGGAAAACCAGCGCAGAGCCCTGAAGGCACCCACCCCCCAGGACTCTGGTGAGTCCAGGCACCACATCCCAGGCCCACTCTCCCTCAAAAACACAAAGCGTAAAGATGATCAAGGGCATGGAATCTAGCTCGGGGCCTTGAGGACCCAGCACTTGGGCATCTGAGTCCTGAGTCACTTCCACAAACGGGAACTCGTTTGCTCCTGGGGAGAGGAGAGTCTGGTCCTCCCTAGAGGACAGTCCCAGGAATGATGCCACTCACATGAACACAAGGAACGGCAGGTGGCAGAGCAAAACAAAAACACACGTTGGCCTGGCCCCTCCTTTCAAACCATGCAGTGGACACTGGGATCTGCGGGGGGGTGGGGGGCACAGAGAGACCCCTGCACATTCTTACTGTGCCCGTGGACTCATCCGTGTGCAAGAAAGACAGTGGCTCTGCATGTGGTGACAGTTAATGAATTCAGGCAGAGCACCTGTGACCAGGACCACAACGGCCCTGCTGGTTAAGATGCTGCCTGGCTGCCCAGGCTCTATGCAACTGCATGCAGGAATCCCCCAGGTCCTGCCCCCCAAGGTCAGGACCATACTGTGGGACAATATAGTTGCCCCACTGAGCCCCCACACCAATGGGCTGGGAAGGCTTAGGAGCAGGCCTGCTGGGGACACTCCTGTGCTCGCCAGCACAAGTCACCCCAGGATTCACCCCAGTCACTGCCAGGACCTGGCAGCAGTTCAGAGGAGCCCAAGATCAGAACAAGTCCTGGGAGCATCAAACAAATCCAGTCCCATGACCTGGCTGCCCTCACCATGGGCAGAGCCAGGCCTTCCTGGCACGTTCTAAGCAGCTGGTCCTCGATGCCTCCTCGGCTGTCCCAGGGAAACAGCAGGAACCACAGTCAGGCCGAAGGCTGCACACCAGGGATTAAATGACCATGAACACCAGACAGGACCCCAGGCGCAGCCAAACCGCAAGGTTTTGGCCCAGCATGAGCCAGGGCTGGGGGTGGGGACAGGTGACAGCCGCTGCTGGAAGTCAGCCTGCACCACCCCCTCTAGGAGGTGGCCTGTGATGGCCCCAAGGAAGGACCACCCCAAAGGGGACATAATACGCATCTGGGGCAGACAAGGATTCCAGACAGCCAGCTCCGCCCTGGCTGACCAGTTCACGACCCTGATGAGACCCGACCCCTCTCGGCCTGCGGCTTTGAAAAAGACGGCCTGAAGACGTCACCTGGCTACCGTTAACAGACAAGGATTCCCACTTTGAAAAGTACGTGTCCACACATCAGCAAACACATGTCCTCAGAAGCTCCCAGAAGGCCCGCAGATGGACATGTCGCTGCCCCTTTCACTGCGGACAGGTGTGGGCAACAGGCGCATCAGCCTGGAGGAGGAGCCCTCCAATTACCTGGACTCACTCCATCCCAGAGTCAAGTGGCAAGAAGCAGAAGAGGAACCTCAGAAGTCTCCACAGCCCACAGGAGGGCCGCAGGCTATTTTAAACACCTTATCAGAATTCCAGCTCAAGTGAGTGCCTCCAAAACCAAAAATAGCAAGTGCGCAGAAAAATAAAATCCAATAGCAGAGCCATCTGGCACGGTCAGAGGCTGCCTGCGGGGAATGAGGCATCTTTCCAGAAAAGGGCCCCAAAATAGCTCCAGCAGGAGAAATCCACCACCTCTGCCAGGTTAGGGGCAAATGGGGACTTAACTACACAGGTATCCAGGGAGCGTGGGTTCCCAAGTAAAAGAGCTGGCTCAGTGCCAGGCGAGGGGGGTGGGGACGCCCCACGACTGGACACTTGGAATAAGCAGCAACACGCTGTCTGTGGGCTGGGGGGCCCCTCTGTCTCCCAACCGGCAGGGAGGGGTGCCTGCACTGGCTAGGGCCACTGCGGAACAGCGGGCTGCCCTTCGCACACCAGGGTGCGAGGGCAGGGCAGGACAGAGGACCACGCATGGAGTCTTTCCGCAGAGAGGGGGTTGGGGGTCTCGAGGTTCACCACACGTGGGTGGGAGTCCCTGCAGGGCTGGCACGAGCCGGGGAGGCTGAGCCCATCCAGGGCACCTGTCCACAGCCCCAGAGCCCCGGTGCCTTTTACTGCAACACCCTGACAGGGAGCCCCACGCCGCGTGCACGCAGGCGGGACGAGCTGCCCCGTGGCCTCAGAGCTCCTTTAGGGACCCTCCTCTCCTTGCAGTACCTGGACTCCACACCGCATCACCGGTCACTGGCCCGAGACATCGGGAGAGGCCTGCACCGGCCAGACCTAGTTTGGCCCAGTGTTTTCTCTTAAATTGTCATCTAATTCTCATGTGAGAACAAGAATGGTCTGGGTCTCAAAAGGCACGATGTGTATTTATCCCTTTGCACAATCATTACAAGCCAGTGTAATGGAAACAAGCAGAGATGGAAACAACCCAAGTTCCCATTGACTGCTGATGGGTAAACCCAACATGGAATCCACATGGAGGAGTGTTAGTCAGCCAGGAAAAGACAGACGCACCGATTCCAGCCACAGGGGACGCGCCTCAAACACCTCATCTAAGTGAAAGAAGCCTGCCAGAGAAGGCCACATGCTACGTTGTTCATTTATCTGAAAACCAGAATAGGAAACTCTAGAGGCATAAAGTAGACCTGTGGTTGCCCAAGGCTGGGGGCTGGGGCGGGAGGGAGCGGGTGACAGAGGACAGTTTTGAGATGGAGGAAGCGTCCTAAGACGGATGGCGTGATGGCCGCACACGTCTGCGAATGGACTCAAAGCCGTGCGCTGTGGTGTGTGAATTCTACCCATAAAACAGGTTAAAGGAAAAAGTGTAGACGTGGGAGACGACCAGGAATGCATTTCACCGCCTCAGCTTCTCTTCCTGGGGAGCACGGGTCTTTAATCTGACAATGGGAGGCCCTGGGCATGTCCCTGGGGATCCAGAATCCAACTGTCAGAAACATTACGAAATACATCCTCATGGCTTTGATCTATGACTCCTGCCTACTTGCGCTGAACCAGGCAAAGTGATTTCCTTCCCAGACTCTTCAGCTGTCCGCAAATCTGGATCACGGCTGCCTGGGCAGCACAGCTTAAGTCACAGGAGCCTCCGTCACTACCTGTTTTTTGTGGACTGCACTTCATGTCACATGGCCCCACAGTCATATGTGGCATCTCAGGGAAGAAGACTGTCAATTTAAAAATTCATAAAGCCAGGACACAAAGCACGTGCTCAGGACCCGCACAGTGAGCTGAAGTGGTGCCAGCGTCTGTTCACACCTGCCCAGGTCGGAGCTCACGGGTCTCGGCTTGGACCTCCTCTGGGGTGGCCGCACTCTGAGGCTCCGGGGATAGAAACAAGCTACCAGATTTTCCAGTCAGGCCTTGGAAAGTACGGCGGAGTGGAGAGAGGCTCGTTCTGCAGCTGGAGTGCACATGTGAACGTCTCCCATACCCTGAGTCCTGGTCCCCCCTCCTGCCTCACTGTTCGTGCTGCTGCGAGATAAAATCCAACTCGAGGACCATACTGGCAGCTGCAGAAATTACACAGATGACTTCATCCAAACCCACACAAATGTGCACCAGGCTAATGAAGAATTAAATCCTCATGATGAAAGTCTTTTTTCCACAGTAATAAAGGCCATAAATACCCTATACTTTGAAGATGATGGCTGTTCAAGAAAAGAGACTTTTAAAAACTCTTTTTCCTGCTCTTTGCAAGCATCTCAAATCACTTTTGAGTAAAAGCCACAATCTCCCCAAACATTCCCACAAGGCTGGGTGCCGGTGACAGGCCCCCTTTTTGGGTACAGACACAAGTGGCCTGTTGAACAAGTCAGTGCCATCTGCAAACTGCTCACCAGGACCCAGCACAGGGGCGGGGAGGGGACCACATATCAGCCCGTCTGACTCTGTCGCTGTTCCTCGTTTGGTAAGGAGGGCATGGCAGGTGACGGCATCGTTTTCCAAGCTATCTCCTCCAAAAATGGCAGCCAGGGCTAGAGGAGCTGGGCTCATGGGCCAGAAAAGCACTGTGTCGACTGTTCCTGTCAAGCAAAGGGCTCTTCTGCTGAAAATACAGAAACGAAGGTTCCAAAATTCTGGTCTGAACGAGCCAGTGTCTTCTTTTTCTAACCACAGAGAAGGAGCCCTCAGTCCCAGCCTGGCCACCACATCCACCACACGCCTGGTGACCTGTAACGGAGGTGCAGCTGGGAGCCTCCGCCAACGTCAGTGCAGGTGTGAGAAAGGGGCTCCTCGCCACCTGCTCTATCACCTCGACCTCCGGGAGGCACTTCCCTCAGTCAGAATTTCTGCACGTAAAAATGTGGGAAAGGCCTGCACATCCAGGGATGTGCATGGGGACAGGGCCCCTCCCAGGAAGACCCAGAGGGACAGGGGCCCCCAGGGAAGGTGGACAAGAAGCCAGAAATAGGTCAATATGCACATGGGGCCACCCCACAGACCCTACTTTCGTCGAAACAGGATTCACGGCAGGGACTCAACAGTCAAGAAGACCAACACCTGAGACCTGCAGTACCACTCGAGTCCTCATGGGCCCTCCAAAGGCCAGCGGTCAGCCCCTTCACCTCACAACCCCCCGCTCCTTCTGTGTCAGCCAAGAACCCCCGCCCACTTTGCTAAGCGCACGCCCTTCGAGGGCCATCGTCCTGCCTTCCTCCCCGCTGCCCTGGGCAGGCGGCCTCCTCCAACCTCACCTGCACTCTCACAGGCTCTCTCCCAGTGCATCTGCGTGTTGTCCATGGCTGCTCACCTGCTACCGCAACAGAGCTTAGGCCACGCGTGCTTGCAAAGCTTAAAATATTACTTGGCCCGCTTTTACAGGAGAGATTGGCTGACTCCCGTATTAAAGTAATTACTAAAATTAATTAGGGAGTTCCCATCGTGCTCAGCAGAAATGAATCTGACTAGCATCCATGAGGACGCAGGTTCAATCCCTGGCCTTGCTCAGTGGGCATTGCCGTGAGCTGTGGTGCAGGCCGGTGGCTACAGCTCTGATTCGACCCCCAGCCTGGGAACCTCCATATGACACGGGTGTAGCTCTAAAAAGACAAAAAAATAAAATAAAATTGGAGTTATCTCACCCACAAAAACATTGGCTTCTAGTGGGCAAAATGGTATTGATATTTCCTCATTATGTATAGCCTGGTGCATTACATATTGTATGCGTCTAATCAAAAGTCTTTCGAATTGATTACTCTATAAAAAATGATTAACTGAGCCTCCGTTGTGTGTGTCACACCTACTGGTCACCCCACCCTAAGGGTGTCAGGCCATTTAACTGGAAAAGGAAGAGACACCAGACCCGTCATGATTTTTTTAAACAGCTTGCAGGTGACTTCAAGCGCATAGAGGTTATGGGAATAAAACAGTATAAAGAACGTGCGGCAGTCACCACAACATAATTAGGAGCAACCAGAGGCTGGTAATTTGCTGTCTCCATTAACCATCTGCTCATGCGGTGCCATAAATTCCACAGGAAAAGAATCGACACTGTGGAAGTTTACAACCCATCAGCAACAACCTATAAAAATAAGATGCCAGTTTGATTGTAATCGAGGGAAAGATTCTCATCACAGCTTTTGTTAAAGCTCACATACGCAAAATCACCCAATTACAGGAAGGTTTAAAGCAACAACAGCCACAGTGTCAGACGCTGAAACATCAGGTTTCCCCATAACCGTGGCTACTTCCAGCCTCATGAAATTCTGTGCAGGGCCCGACCCCAGCCTGACACCAACTTTGGGTGTACATGGCCAGGTCTGCTGCCACAACTGGCTGGTGGTCCTTGACGTGTGTCTGGGGTGGGGAGGCACTCTTGGGATTCATGACAGATCAGCAGACTGCTGGACGCTCCCAAGTAGCTGAGAGAGACAAACATGAAGGCTATTTTTCTGGGTTTTTAATTTCAACTTTGATTACTTAATAAGACGTCAAATTGATGTATTTCCAGGGTATATATTTGTGATAAGCTACGAAACCATTTGGTGGGAGAGTGAAAAATGGAGAACACTGACATAAATAACAATAAGGCTTTTATTTTGTTAAATAAAACTCTCTATGGAGAAACGACAATCCAGGTGCAAGTCATTTTCCCAGGAGGGGGGAGCATATAACCCCTGCCTGTCAGGGGGCCTGCAACCAGGGAACCCCAGAACCAGGCCCCACACCAGCACCCTGAGGACGTCTGAGGCCTTGCTGTCACTGTGTGGCACAGAGGCTGTTTTCCGCCCAGAAGAACCTCTGGAGCCTCTGGTTGGCTGGGTCTCGGGGTCCCTACCCGTGTCCTCCTGCAGGCCCAGCCTGGGTGAAGCTGGACTCACTGCTGTGAAGCTGCCTCCTCCCCTCAGAAGAAACCTCTATTCTCCAGGCTGAAAAGAGCACTTCAAACATATTTTCAGATTCTTTTATTAAATACAAAAAGTACTAGAATAAATGCCAGCTGCTATAAATGCCCCAGAAAAGCAAACACTTTCTCCCTTTCAACTGCACTTAAAGGAGCAGCCTGGAACGTAAGCACCATTTTTATTGTATTCGCGGATGTCAATAAATAACCAAATTGTAATGTTTTGCTTTTTCGACGGTGCCGCCCAGAAAGTCTCAAAAGCCGCAGTGACAGCAGCTCCACGTGATGTAACGAAGCACTTGTCAATGAATCCCATCCAGGCAGCCAGGACAAGAGAATCTGCCCTCATGAGACAGGAAGGGATCACTGACTCCCCAGGGGCAACTGGGTCCCTGGACACACGTGTCACCAGCCATCTAGCCCTGATGTGCAGACCTTGGGCCCACCCATCGAGGTCCCAGGAGGACAGCAGACCCTTGGAGTTGAGGCGGAGAGGGGCCACACAGACCAGACAGCTTCCAGATCTTACAGAAGCGAGAGCCAGAGTCAGCGGGTGGCAGGTGGGGACTGTGATGCTGGCAGTAGGGCTCTCCACTGTCATAAGCCACAGCCGTCCCCTGCTCTTCAGACAGAGAGCCCCGCAGGGAGAACACCCCACCCAAGGAGGTGCAGCGGAGCAGAGCACCCCGTGCTGCACCCCCAACACAATGGGCACGTACACACTTACATTTACTGTGTGGCCACAAGCCTGAGGCTTTCTACACGTTGTTTTTAAATGCCTATGGTCATCTTTTATCCACTAGAACAAAATACTAAATGGGGTGAATTAGGACAATAAAAATCTTCAATTGGACAATTCACTGGAATTTCAAGTAGATTTAAAAAAACTCAACCCAAGAAAGTCCACACCATGGCTCAGTGGTATCAAGCCCGACTAGCATCTATGAGGACGTGGTTTCAATCCCTGGACTTGCTCAGTGGGTTAAGGATCCAGTGTTGCCATGAGCTGTGGTGTAGGTTACAGATGTGGCCTGGATCCTGCACTGCTGTGGATGTGGCATAGGCCAGCAGTTGCAGCTCCGATTGGACCCCTAGCCTGGGAACTTCCATATGCTGCGGTCATGGCCATAAAAAAAGCAAAAAAAAAACAACAAAAACAAAACAAAACAAAAAAACTCAACCCAAGACAAAGACAAAGCAAGCTGTGGTCACATATGGGGGCAGGGCCCTGTCTCCTTCACTCCGCGGTTCTAGAGCTGGCACAGTGAGGTTCCGTCTCACAGACTTAGGCGGCTGCAGGTGGGGCCAGAAGACGTGAAGGGAGGTGGCCAAGTGGGCTTATTCAGTTTCATTCCAGCTCTAATGTTCTCTTCTGCTTGGAAATAAGCTGACCCACAGAACCTCAGGTTCACTAAAAATAAGGCTACACTCGGGCTGAGCTGGCACAGCACCAACGGGCTGGACAACAGTGACCCTGGGCAGGCACCCGCTCTCCACCCACCCCACCCCCCAGTGCCAGCAGGAAGTGTTCCGCTCAGGGCCGTAAGAGGTCCCTTCACAAAAAAAACTAAGAGGATCAGCTCCTGGGGGACCTCACAGGGGTCTCTACCATGATCTAAAACCCCCTCAGAATCAGAACTGTCTCTGGGTTCACTTGGGGTGGGGATGGGACTGTATTCCAGCAGCTGCTGGAATGCTGAGCATGAACGGGGCTCTGAGTCATGGTCTGAGCAATTGGCCCCACCTTATTCTCCCAATGGCCGAGTAGGGGCACACTCTGACCCGACGCCTAGCCCCTACCTTTTGGGGCTGTGTGACTTCACATGAGGCACTCGACCTCTCTGTGCCTCAAGCCTGTGTGTGGGATGGAGATGTGGCAGCTCTTACCCCTAGGGCTACTGGAGGCAAAAGCAACAGTCTTAGACATTTTCAAACACCAGGAAAGTTACCAAAAGGCACGTTCCAAGGATCAGAGACAAGGGCTCCCCGCTCCGGCTTAAAAAATCACTCCTGAACGACACCAGGTTACCTGTACAACCAGCCGTCCCAGTGGCTCAGGGAATGGTGTGGGCGCTCAGGACAGCTAAGGCCAAGGCCGTGCAGAGGGCAGGGGTGGAGTCAGTGGGGACAGTCATCTACGCCAGAGCCCAGGCGACACGGCAGTCCCCAGCTTCCACTGAAATGAAGAGGACTAACGGGGAAAGGAGCCAAGTTGATCGCCTGACTTGCAGCATCACCTGGATGAGCAAGCGGTTTGTCAGAAGGGCGTGAAGCTCCCACTTCCTGTCCAGAGCAGGCCTTTCCCACCAGGAGCCAGGTGCTAGAACCGAGGTGAACAAGGCTTTCCCAAGCTGTCCAGGCCCAACAGGGACCTGCCCCAATCCCGAGAGACCGGCCTGCCTGGCCTCAGCCCTCTGAATTTCTCAGCTTGGTGCCCTGCCCCTCAAGTTAGTGATGCCCCCCGCATTCTATTCAATAAATCGGTTTCTTCAGATAAGAATTTAAAACAAGTTCCCAAAGAAAACAAACACAGCTGCCTTCACTAATCCGACCTTCTAGTGTTTGAAAAAAAGGCACACACAGAACTTGTCTTACGTGAGATTTAATTCACATAGACTCAGAAAGAACCTTTATGTGACGACACACCCGTCACAAGATTCTGATCGAGCCAGAGAAGCAATGGCCCCACAGATCCCCAACAGCAATCAGAACATTCCAGATGCAATGCCACACCCGCCAGATGGCAGAATCCACTCTGGGGACATGGGTTTACCCTGGAGGCACAACTCAGACCCACATCAATGGCATGGGAGCGCTGACACGGACCCAAAGACTCATGTTTTAGTCACAGCTACAATCTGGGTGTCACACCATCACAGGCACCGAGATAAATGGAAACGCAAGTACTTTCCTGCACTCCCCACGGCTGACTGGGCCGCCGTCTCCGGGGACCAGCTTCTAGGACACCAGCATCTGGCAAACGTCCCGCTCCATGCTCGGCAGCCCCACTGGACAAATTTGTTCCTGAAGGTGGTACAGCCTCGGTCCTTCCCCCTGCATACCCCGACCCACAGGCCCCGCCCACCTCGGGAGGGAGAACTGGGTGGAGGTGCAGCCTCAGGAGGGGGGACCCCCACCCCTGGGTTGGGGGGAGGTGGGCAGTCAACCTGGGAGGAGGAGCCTGGGCTGAGCGACATTGTGGGCCCCCACCTCTCCCCTGCCCTCCAGGACCCTGAGTGGCCAGGAGGGTGTGGGGTGGGGGTGGAGGGGACGGTGGGAGCCCCCTCTCCTCCAGCAGCACCAGTTGTACCTGCTGTACCTGCCCACATCTCTTGTCGTTCTGATGAACAGGCTGTGAACCTGCTCCCTGGAAGATGGGGAGAAAGACCCTTGACGGTTTGACTCCGTCCCCAGAACTCCCAAAGGAGAGAGCATAGATTCCAACCACACTAGGAGGACACACACCTGCTGGACGCCCAGCGGTGCCCCGAGCTGGAGATGGGACACATCCGCTGAGAGAATAGATACCCTGCACAGCACGGGTGCCACTCACCAATGCTGCATGTCTGTTTATAGACAACATGGAGGCCTAAAGTGTTGAGGAGCCCACCCCTACTCGAGAGTCCACACTCCACAATGATGCCTCAGAGTAGGCCCTGGGGGCAGGACACTGATGGCCTGGGTCCTATGAGCTGTGTGACCTGGGACAAGTAACCTGACCTCTCTGAGCCTTACCTCCATATCTGTAATGTGGAAAAACTACTGCTGACCTGACAGAGCTGCTGTAAAGACCAAATACTCCACATAAGAGTGGGTTGGGGAGGAAGTGTGGGGGTCATATGGGTTTGGCTTTTGTTTTGGGGGCAAACTGCACATTTTCAAAACCAAAGAGTTTTCCAAGCCATCACAATGGTTCCTCTGGGGAACCAGACTTAGACACCATCTGCAGACCCAGGATAGGAAGGCTGAGCTGCAGGCCGGAGGAGCAGAGACTGAGCAGGAAGGGGAGGGAGTAGTCAGTGGGATGACGGCTGGAGAGGCAAAATGGCAGGGTCACACACCCAGCAGGACAGCCGCCCCCGGGGCCAGGCTGTCCTGGGGCTCCTGGTCTCTGGGGCCCTGGGTTCCTCGCAAGGGAAACCTCTAACACATTCTCAGCACTGAGGGGTCTGAGCCTTTCAAAAAGCCAGAACAAGCCAGCCTCTAGATTTAGTAGCCAAATGCTCTTCAGTGACTCTTTGTGGCCCCTCCATCTCCCTCCCACAAGGAGCACTTGGAGGGTAAGAGGCAAAAGTTCAGCCAGGAGAGCCCTGGGCTGGTGGTGGAGGCCCCAGGGTGCCCAACACAGGGATGGGGACTCGGGCAAGTCACAGATCCTGGATGCTGCAGCTTCGCCTACTGCAGGAGGGGTTCAGGCCCCGCCCTGGCAGCTCCGAGCCTCTGGACTGCCTCTCGCACACCATCCTCCTCCTCCTCCCTAGCATCGTATCCAGTCAGAACCTAGCCAGCTGTTTCCATTTTCCCAGAGCTGCTGGGAGACATCAATCCCCTGGTCAGAGACGCCTCATAGCCCAGCCCCTCCAGACACCACAGGCCTCCAGGCCCCTCCAGGCTCAAAGGACATGAACTCATTTTAC
The DNA here is from genome assembly GCA_004024745.2 of Catagonus wagneri. Classification (NCBI taxonomy): domain Eukaryota; kingdom Metazoa; phylum Chordata; class Mammalia; order Artiodactyla; family Tayassuidae; genus Catagonus; species Catagonus wagneri. Next base: position 8,677,103 of record PVHT020003144.1, on the reverse strand, counting down.
CTACAGATACTCACTCTGGTTAAAACCACACACACACACACACACACACACACACACACACACAATCTTCACAGCCTAAAAGAAAAAGCACTTTTCTTTCCTCCAAAACCTCTGTGCACACACAAAAAGTCAGTTTCTATATTTTATGCCAAGAAGATAACCCAAAACCCACTTTCTTAGGAGTTTCCATGAAGTCACCATTTAACTCATTTGTGAATTCAGTGAATACAGAATATTCATCTCACTGTAACAAAATTATTTTGTTCATTAAAACATTTTTAGCTGCCAGAGACACCTATGAAATCTAATAAGCAGTTCCAGAACTACACAACACACCAATTTTAAATGTTAATTAAATCTAAGTGAGTGACACAAGAAATTTAACTGAGTTCCAAGAGGAAGAGAGGGCTACGCCAGCATCTGCCACATTTGCCCACCACAGCTTGATTCTGAAAAACACCACATCTGAGTTCAAAGATCTCGGGTCCAAAAGCTAACCTAATACAGCTGTCCCTCAGTATCAAGGGGGTTCGGTTCCAGGACCCCAAAAGACACCTAAATCCACAAAAGCTCAAGTCCTTTATAGAAAACAGTGCGTTTAACATAGACACACCCTCCTGCAGACTTTAAATCATCTCTAGATGACGTATCATACCTAATGCAGCGTATATGTGCAAAGAGTTTTAGTTCAATTTTTAGCAAATTTAAGTTTTAGTTTCGTATTTTTCTCAAATATTTTTGATCAGAACCCACATATGTGAAAGGCCAATTTCCATTCCTAGAAAATGGAAACCATCCAAATACAGTATCTCCAGATCACCTGCTCTAGGAGACGATAGAGGCCCAGGGTTTACCCGACCCAGCCACGTGCCGCAGAGCAGTGCCCACACAGAGGGTCAGTGTCCCTTCTGCCCCCTCAGCCAACGGCAGGCCTGGGAGGGGCACTGTGCTCCTTTGGGCCCTTCACACTGGAAGAAAGAACACCATAGAGGAGCTCCAAACAACGTGATCTGTGTTCCTGAAGGAGTTACAGCACGTGACTTTGCAAAGAGGAATTCCATGGAGGGTGTTCTGCTTGCAGAGTGGGGCCTCACCTGGAGAGCAGGCAATGTAACAGGGTTAGATCCAGGAAGGGGGAGGGCTGGCAGGCAGCTTAACAGGGTTAGGTCATTGTCAGGGAGCGTAACAGGGTTAGATAGTTGGTGGGCAATGTAACAGGGTTAGGTCCGGGATGGGCGAGAGTTCCAGTTTCAAGACGTGCAGGTGTCTGTTTTGCTTTTACCTTAACACAGAAACATGCTGTACAATCAAGAGCAAAGATCTGGGTTGTTAGCCTGCATGCTGAGTGTGTTAGATGTTTCAGGAGAGAGAAAAACCGATCAAACGAGACTCCCGCTCTCTAGAAACTTCCAGTTTAGGAAGGAAATCCTACCTCAAAGGAGAAGGATGGATTAAACAACAGGCTCACTTGCTCTCGACCCGCACGCCATCAGGCAGTCAGCCAAAATAAATCAAACAAATGGCCTTGTCTAAGAGGCTTTGATAGTCCTTACATCTAAAATCTGCCGGAGGATGGCGCGGAAGGGGCTCCGTGACTCTCCTCTGCAGCACTCCACCCGGACTTGCTCCGGGAGTTTTCAGATTCCTTCATGAGAAGAGCACCGCGGGGTGGTCTGGACACAAGGGCCTCCTTCTTCCCAGGCCCCCCACCTTGCTCCTGCTCTAGAGCGCCACCCTGACCCTGCTGGGGGCTCACAGCCCCAGGAAAACCGCAGCACCCTGAGGAATCACAGCATCAACCCCAGGGTCACGGGCTCCCGAGTCCATCCACAGACCCTCTCGGGAGCCACGGTCGCAGCCCCACACCACTTCATGTCCAACTAACTCCTGTCCGGTTGCTTAATTCCTTGGTCCCATCACAAGCACCTTTACAGACTGAAAGAAAAGCACCGCTCACTGCGCAGCAGCCCTAGGAGAGGCATTAACCTTCCTGCAAAGGGACCATCACTCCTGTTTTCACAGAGGAGAAAACAGTCCCCTTGTCCTAACCCCAGGGTTGGGGTGTCTCACTAACAAACAGGTCCCCACACAATAGGGAGCTTATTGTCTCAGACTTGGGAACACTTAAAAGTAACTGCCCCCAAGTCACCCCACCAGTGGGTAACAAAACTGGGAGAAACCTGATGCCCCAATGGCCCAGCTCCTCGGTTATCTTCTCTTCCTACCCCACAGCCAGAGCCCGCCCCAATTCCACCAGCCTCGCCCCAGATGCCTCCAACCACAGGGGTCTTTCTCCCCTAAACAGGCATCACTTCTGCTGAAAGCCGGTAGCAATGCCTGGTCTCCTGTGAATCAGCTTCAGGGCTAAGCCCAGCTCCTGCCTCCGTAACAGCCTGCTTTCCCGCCTCCACGCCCCTTAAGCCTTCTGCCCCAGAAAGCGTGACAGCTGCTGGTCTCCTGAAGCACAGCACGCCTGGCGGGCCGCGTCCTCCTGCTGGAGAAGCCCTCTCTGTGCGCCCCACCCGGCTCCGGCTCCTGCACAGCACCTCCATCCCACCATCCCAACTAACCAGCTTCCTCCTCGGCACTTTTTATGTTTCATGAACTTCTACAATTACCAACCACTCTACCCAAGCTTTACAAAATGATTATAGTACAGTTTGTTTCCCCCCACTAGGTTGTGTATTTGTTACTACTCTTCGAATCCTTAGCACTTAGCACTGTGCCAAGCAAAGAACAGGCCCAGGACTGCAGGCAGACTAAGTGAAGCTTCCCAGTATGTTAACCAAAAGCAAGAGGAGACGGGCCACGAGTGGAGACAGGGGCTCTCGTGGACATAAATACAGACGATGTGGGCCAGCTGTCTGCTCTCTGATTTGCTTGATAGAAGTGATCCACATAAGTGAGGTATTACCATAAAATGTTCACAAAACTCAGGAAAAATAAATCAGCACCTATGACATAAATAATTAAAATGCAAAATGAAAATGTGTGTTAAAAAAGGCTGCAGTTTTCAAAACTACTCCAATTTTAAGTTCACCCACCTTGAAAAATCCCCTAGTGAAGGCAACCTTTTTCCTTTTACTGATACTGCAGTTCCTTAAATTTCTGCTCAGAGCTCACTTTTAAGCCAAACCAATAACCTGAGATTTCTGACTTGCTGCTCTCTGAGCACCATCATAGGACTGGCCCCATGGAGGGGAGCTATGAGCTCACCTTGTTTGCTCTCAGTAAGCACCTGCTGGGCTGATAAACAAACAAATGTGCAAACTCCTGCTGGTTCCTGAAGCCTTGAAGAGGCAACAGTCTAGAACTGTGTGCCACCCAACCACGCCAGCATGCACATCTCGTAAGCTGTTCCATGACACAGGATGACGCAAAGACCCCTCAGGAAGGCCATTAAGACAAAGCTACAGAAAGAACAGGTCCCAGACAGGGAAATGATAAATCCTGAATAGCTCCAGGGACATGCTGGCGGAGGGATGGGGGTGTCCCAACATCCAGGCACCAAACCGCCCTTAGTCCTGAATTTGTAGCTGGGGATTCGGATCCTACTCCTCTGAGTATGGACATGGCTGCTGCAGTACGCTAAGTCCTCGTCTTAAACATTTTCTGTGGGTATGACCTTGACTATGAGTGGAATGAAAAATTCTGTCCTAATCATTCCAGACCAGAATAACCCACCTTTCTCTGAAATAGTCACTTAATGGACGGCTGGGTCAGGGAAGGCTTGGCGGGAGGCTGAAAGGGCCCAGGGTCTGGAACCAAAAGGAGGAAAGGCACGTACGGGCTCTGCCCCCTCTCACCTCAAGCTTGGGTCTTTAAGGTTCTTTCCAACTCTGCACTTCTGTCATTCTGAAACTTGGGGCCCAGTCTGTATTTGGTTTCCATGAAGAAAAACCGATTCTAAAACTCTAAAAGATATCGATTTTAAAAATCTAAATAAAAAATAATATATGCTCACTGTGGAAACTTAGACCCAAAAAATGAAGAAAAAAGTTAAAATTCCCCTCGAGTTCCAACACCCCTGGGGAGTTTGGTGACATCTTGCCAGACACACACATTACACGACACGTATACGCACGCACAGCAGGGTGACACCCCAGGCCCGGGAGACACCCCGAGAGACACCCCGAGGGTACACCGCTGGCCCGGGGAGACACCGCGGGGCAGCCGTCCCGCCCGCCCTCGCCGCGCGGCCGCCACCTCAGAAAACTCACCGTCCGGCGAGACGCCGCCGCTCTCTCCGCGCCGCCACAGCCCTGAAAAGGGCATGAGGACGAGGAGGCTGGTCCGGGAAGTGACTTGACCACCGGCCTGGCGCCCAGAGAGCCTCCCGGGGCCCCCAGACTGTCATCCCTCCAAGTCAGCTGGGGAGTCAAAGTCAACCGGTCACACCCGCAGGGAGCAGCCCGCCCGAGTACGTCACGTGGTACGGCCCCGGGGCGGCGGAAAGCGCGCGAGACTTCATTTATTGCGGTGTCTGCAGACCCGTGTGGGGTCTTTGAGCACCGGAAACCGGAGCCTGCACGCCTTGGGCCGGGCGCGGACCGAGAGGGCAAGGTACCGCGTTAGCCTTTTCTAGGGAGTGGTGAGCTTCCGAGCTCACATTTCAAATGGAGTGGGTTAAATAAAATAGACTATTAAAGCCAGTTTCATCTGTTGCTTCTTAAGTTTTGTAATGCGACTAATAGAAAAATTTAAATTACCCAGTTGGCCCACATTCTACGTCAATGGACAGTGCTGCCTGGAGTGTAAAATGAAGAATTCGAGCCATCAAAAGACTTTATTAGACACGTTAATCCTTTAGCATTTTTTAAATGTTTTTGAGACTTGTAAGCACAGATGTCCAGGGGGAAAATTCTGTATTCAGTCTGTTTCCATGGCCACAAATGTAGAGTCTTGGGCACATCTGGCCCTGATTTTAACACTCATTCCAGAGCGAACGGCCTCAGATGGACAGCAATGGCTGCTGTGTAAGAAAGCTGGAAAGAAAGGCACTTTCAGGTACCCTGGCTCACTGACCACATTTCCATAGTGTTCACTTATTTCACCTGTGTGGATGGACAACCCTTCAAAAGAAAGAACCCAAGGCCCCACTTCCCCAGACACAGGGCCTGCCACCATGTCACACTGGCCTCTTGAGGCCAACAGGTTAGCTCTGGCTCCTGACCCAGAGCCCACCGCTGCTGGACCCTCCCCCAGCAGCCCTCTCTCTGTATCCACTCTTTATGTCCCTCCAGGAAATCTCCCACCACCCCGCCTCTTCACCGTAAGGTAAAAGCATGAACTATCCTAATTTCTCCCCAAATCCAGTCAGCCTGGTAAAGAGGAAATATTGGGACCTTGAGGTGAAGGAAGAAGAATGCTAACCAGTTCGCACCGTGCCTTCCTGTTCTGTGAACTGAGGCTCAGGGCCCAAGCCAGAAGCCAGAGTGGGCCCGGGCTCAGGTCCTGCTGCAGCTGGCCACGAGGGACACTCGAAGCCTCTGGACCTGTTGAGTGGGGGCAATCGTAGTGCCCAGGCCAGTGAGCTATTACTAGGACTGAGTGAGTTAAGGAGTTGAATTTATTGCTTTTGATGAAACTTATTCCTAAGGACTTTTTTTTTGTCTTTTGTCTTTTTAGGGTCACACCTGTGGCATATGGACATTCCCAGGCTAGGAGTCGAATCAGAGCTGTAGCTGTCGGCCTACACCACAGCCACAGCAACATGGGATCCCAGCCACGTCTGTGACCTACACTACACCTCACAGCAACACCGGATCCTTAACCCACTGAGCAAGGCCAGGGATCAAACCTGAGTCCTCATGGATACTAGTCAGGTTCGTTAACCACTAAGCCACGATGTCAGGAATTATTTTTAAGTGTAGTGTCAGGCGCCTAAATAAAATGGCTGTAAAAGACCCTCTGCCTCCACCCTCCCTCCAGCCTTAAGTCCAGCTGGTTGCTGACCCTCACTGGCCCCGATCACCTCCTTCCAGGTTCACCTCTGCTCTGAGCAGAGGCCTTCATGTCCCGATCCATGAAATACACCTACATTGCATCCTGCTTCCTAAGTCATGGGTGTGTGTTTCAGCCCATGTTCCTGCTGCTGAGCCCGCTTCCTCCCTCGCCACCTAGCCAGGATCCCAGTGGCAGGGTCCCCAGGCCTTTGCTCCCACAACCCTCTGCCTTTCTCCACATGCTAGGAGGGGCTTCCAGAAAACGTCTCCCAGCTCCCCCAAATTTTCCCAGCCTTCCATGGTTCAGGCCAGTACTTCCCAAGACCGGTGTTCACATCACCTGGTGACTTTGACAACCCAAGGCTGCACCGGACCCAGATCAGGGCCTCCAGGCTGGGCCCACACTGCAGATTTCAACATGCAGCCCAAGTCCAGGACCACCAGGTTAACAAAGGAACATGGCTGCAGTCTTTTCAAGGACAATGATTTCTTCCATAAAATAAAAACATCCATATATTGCAAAGAGAACTCACTGACTTTTTTTAACCTAAATTAATACAATTAGATTATCAAGCACATACTTTAGAAAGCATCTCCATCGAACCTGAAATTTTTCAACTGGCACTTTACTCAGTGTCTTGATAGCAGCCCCACCACACCCGTAACGTAAGCTCTGGGGCATCAAGAGGTCACAGAGCCATGTGGATGCCTGGAGGGACACAGACCTCCCCACGCAGATGTCCCCAGGTGACGGAACACAGGAGGGAGGCACACAGCAGGCATGTGAAACAGTGACCCCATGGCTCCTGTCTGTGCCTGTCCCTGCTGGAGAGAGCCCTTCCACTGAGGCCTGTGAGACGCTGCGCAAACCCCTGAGAGGAGGAGGGTTAGAAGTGCAAATGACTGTCAACATGAATATTAATAGCAGCATGATTAACAACTGAGGTTGTCTGCCAGAGGCTTGTCTCTGATTAAATGCCAAGTCCAGAAGCCGGGGCCCAGCAGGATAGTCGGTGCTCCCAGCAACCTACAGCGAGGTCTGAACAGCCAGTGGACGACGGCCAGGGTACTGCTAGGCCAGGTCGCTGGGCCTAAGCTTCATGCAGAGCCACTGGACCTGCCATCCCCACACCCACCCCAGTGCCCAGCAGGATGAATAAACGGAGAAGGGAGAGAGGGACGAAGGGCCTCAAGGTGAATCTGGAAAATGCAGGCAGGCTCTTAGACCACAGCTCACCTGGACGCTGCCTGGTCCACAGAGAACAAAAACAGGACTGCTTTTTTTGACAGAGTCACCAATCAAAACTGGTCCACAAGCTGATAATTCACCTAAAATAATTGTTTAAACCACTTTGGTCACTGTCACTACAAATATTTGAGACTTAAGAGGACACCAGCTGTCCTGTCAAACAGCAGTCCATCTGAAACCACGGTGGCTGCTTCAAGATTCAAACACACACATACTGTGTCCTGCTTCCTAAGTCAGGGATGTGCGTTTCAGCCTTAGAAGTTTATCCCTCTCCCATTCTGAAACGTTGTGGTTTCTGCCTGACTAATGCCATCTTTAATTATACATCATTGAGCATCTTACTGTGATCTAATGGTGTCTATTACTCATCAGAACAGCCCCATCAGCACTCATATTCCCCAGAGCCAATTACTCAGCCCTTCCCTCATTTCTCTAAACTGCCCCCTGCACCTGCAGAAGTGTGTACCCACCTCAAGCCCCAGCGTCTCACCAATTTGTCCGGAAGACATGACCCCACAGGGCCAGCTTTCTACCAGCCCCATGTAGCACAGCAACTGCTGGTGGCACTCAGGCCTCAACCCAGGCTGCCCCCACGTCCCAGTCCTTCTGGCCACATGCTTTCCCCAGGTGGCACCCAGAAGAGGCCAGCCGTTGCCGAAGGCCCGCAGCAGCTGGCAGAAGAGTAGGTTCCTCCTGCAGGACGGACAGGCCACAGTCACAGAAGGGCATTTCCTGTCCCCACAGGACAATCCAGCTCAATGTCTCTTCCCATCACAAGACACATTTCCAGAGGCCAAGTGACCTTAAGCAAACTAAAGAAGTCAGCTAGTCCCCAAACGTTCATCCAAAGGGATGAACTGCCAACCAAAGTAATACTGTAAACACATAACTTACAAAACGATAAATGTGTATGTGGTTTGATTGTGAGTTTTTTTTTGGCTGCTCCAAGGCATATGGAGTTCCCAGGCCGGGAATCAGATCTGAGCAACAGTTTCAACCTACGCTTCAGCTGCAGCAGCCTGAACCCACTGTGCCGGGCCAGGGATCAAACCTGTGTCCTGACGCTGCAGAGACACCACCGATCCCGTCGTGCCACAGCGGGAAGTCCTTATGCATATGTGTATTTTTTATGTATCGATATGTGTATGTGTGTATACATACACAAAATGTATTTACATCTATTGAAATGTAATCCTTACTGAGTGAAAATGAATGGATCAGGCTCTGATCCAGACAATTGACCTAAACAGCTGATGACTAACTTCTCATACTTAAAAGAGGAACTCAAGTTACTAAACCAAGTGCCCTGAGGCCTGGCAGTAGAAAAATATAACAGGAAAGGTCACTCAGTGGACAATTAAGAAATAAATCATTTTTGAAAGGACCAGGAACCACGGCAGGATGGTCCCTTGTATTCCCCCTCCTGAATAATTGATGAGGCATCTTTCTCTGGACACTTTATGGGCCTATGTTTAGAATTCCACTTAGCGCGGCAAGATTTTCACTCAATGTGAATCAGATGCATTGACCGAGCAGCAGATGGAAAATAATAACTACGCCCAGACAGAGCATTTCTTTGCTGTGGAAGCAGCTCATCCAGGGCTGTGCGTGGACGGCCCTGCCCCGCAGCCTGCCGCCTGCCCGCTGCTCCCCTGGGCCCCCAGCGCCGTGTCCCTAAGTGGACAGCATCTGTGACCCAAACAGCACCTCGGGTTGGGGGCCAGGCCAGGGGCACAGCGGAATGGGGACAGTGGCACTGTCCTGGCGGAGCATATGGTCCGCGGGGACCCGGCCGATGCAGCAGGGGCAGAAAGCAAGGAGTTAACTGTCGCCTCCAAGAGAGTCATGATAAAACTTGGTGACACAGACACAGCCGATGAGGGACAATCAAAGATGACCCCAAGCCCCAGAAGACGTCAATACCAGGTCAGGCCCTACAGCTCAGCTCATCAGATGGCCCTGCCATGACCCCAGAGCCCACCCAGGGTTTCTCATAACCAGAGCCTCTGTCCTGTCATGAGCACAGACGAGACCCCAGCTCACCGTCTGCTGGTCCTACCTGTCTCACCCCCCAGCCTTCAGGTCAGGGACGAAGAGTGACAGGAGAGCCTGCTTAACCATGTCCTTTGGCCCTTTTCCTGTCTCTTGGCTCTGAACCTGTGTCACTCTTCTGCTGTGTCCAGGTCCTAGCCCGGCACCTGCCCAGCTCCCGGTGTGAGGATGACTCTGGCTGGGGTGGGGGGCACTCAGCTGCGGCTGGGCAAGTGGACTCAGGAGATGCAGGTCACTCTTAAAACTTCTCGCCCATTTATATTTTCAGCCTCAAATAAATCCCAAAGGCTAAGTTCTCACAATTGCTATTTGAGTTGAAAAAATTAAAGCTGGCTTCCCAGCATGAAATTCTGCCCTGCTTCTCACATGCACCCCACCCAACCCTGTGGTCTTACAAATCCTTAGCACAGATGCGACTCCGGTCCCACATCTCAGGCACGGAGGGCACCAGGGGTCAAAAAGGTCAAGGCCACGATGCTCAGGGAAAATGAAGTCTGCTTATTCTAGGCCTCCGGGCAGTTTTTATCCAAACCAGTCATCCAGGCCTCATCCTTACAACACCTCCTTAATCAGTTTCTTTAAATCAACTTACTTTTTATTTAAATTGGTTCCAAAATCAAACCTCAAGTAACTGTCATAATTTTTTAATGATCCACTTGACATCAATAGATTACTAAAATAAACAGACAGTAACACAAAACCTGTCATCAAGTGCCACTGGGGGTCATCTGCAGCCACCAAGACGTCCTGGTTGGGAACACCAGCACCTGTGGGGCTCTCTGCGCCAGGTCACACTCCAGCAGCAGGAGGCCACCTCCGAGTTGTCACTGTGTCTGCAACATGGCCAGTATGACCTTGAGAACTGACACCCTTGGAAATCCCTCAGCCAACAGAATGACAGAATCTCCTCATCGACCTTAGTGTGAAAGCGCCACCACCCCTGCCCCCAGTCACAGCCCCTTCCCTCCTGGACGGACAGGCCCCCCAGCCTCCTTTCCTCAGCAACAGCCCATCACTTCCCTGCCGGGCCAGGCACACAGCCACCTGCAGAAGGTGGACAGCAACCCCGCCCTCCTCCCTGAGGAGTGGGTGAGGCTGCTGGACTGGGGCCACCGCAGACATGCCCCGTGATGGTGACCTCCAGAAACACACCAGGGTTCCGGGAGACGCTGCCCAGCTCTTCAGGGAAGGCGCTGGGGCGGCGGCCTCCCCTTGTGGGGGAGCTCAGTGCACCTGCCCCGCTCCTCTGGCTGGAAAAGGCCTCCAGCTTGAGGCAGGACAGCGTGGGCCCCTTCAAAGACACCCTGGGGGCCTCTGGGGACAGCCTGAGAGATGCAGAAGTGGAGAGACTGGCAGGCCCAGCAGGTGGGGGGAGGGGGACAGGGCCGAGGATGTGACCCTCAGAGGGACAGGGCAGTCCCGTGCCACCTGGGAGACTGCCCGTCAGGGAGGCATGAGCTGGCTGGGTGCCCCGATGGCCACTGCCAGGAACGTACCACATGTCTGTTCATTGAAAAGCCAAAACTGCTGAAGAGCCAAGTCCATGGCTGATGTGCCAGGCGTTTCCCGCACCATGAGGTCAGAACCCAAGATCCGTCACTCATTTGAGATGTCGGGCAACAACTGACCTCCAGGAAAACACTCACCATCACAAGGCACCTCCAGCGCTTGGTTTCTCCAATGGTGACACCAGATAAATCCCCAACCTCTAGGAGCCATGCAGGACAAATTCAGGCACAGAAGACACAGGGCGCTCAGCATAAGACTGCCACCCCCTCGACACCTGCCTTTCACTCCACACGTGTCCCGTCACTGCTGCTGACAAAGTGACCCTGGCATCGTGAACGTGGCACATAAACACAAGCTCACTGGTTATCTCTTTCCAGACAGTGTTAATTTGACACAGGCCACCTGCCCTCTCCGTTCCCAACATGGTCCGTGTCACTTTGCACAAACACACTGGCTTTCGTTACCTCTGACGTGCTCGGGACGGGGAAACAGGTGCAATTTTTAATCTTATGGAATTGGGAGTATGGTTATAAAGAGTAAAGAAATCCAACGGTTCATCATAAATACTGTAAATACTCCCTTCTTATAAAGAAATCTCTACAGCAATGCAGGGATAAGGCGGTGATGCTTCAGTTTTGTGTGCAGAAGAAATGAACGCAGGGCAGCTGTTGTTCCTGGCATGACTACACTGTCTTAAAGAGAAGCCTGGTGCTGCATTGGCTGTGAGGTGGCAGGCAAACTTTGTGCCACTTTCTAAAGACCTAAATAGGGAGTTCCCGATGTGGCTCAGTCAGTAAGGAACCTGACTAGTATCCATGAGGATGTGGGTTGGATCCCTGGCCTTGCTCAGTGGGTTAAGGACCCGGCACTGCCGTGAGCTGTGGTTTAGGTTGCAGACGTGGTTTGGATCCCGAGTTGCTGTGGCTGTGGTGTAGACTTGCAGCTGCAGCTCTGATTTGACGCCTAGCCTGGAAACCTCCATGTGCCACAGGCGGGGACCTAAAAAGACAAAAAAAAAAAATTTAAAAAGACCAAAAGAATTCTTATCCCAAATGCTGGCTGTAGCGCCTGGTACATAGTAGGTCCTCAGATATGCACAGAAAAACGCATCATCATAATGTCTAAACAGCCACGAGAGGCCCTCTGAGCCCCTGATGCCTCAGTGCCGCCCAGAACCCACACTCCCGTCCGCAGCCCCCTAGCTCCACGGCGATTCACACCCACTCCCAGTGCCTGAATGTTTTCAGACATTGCTCACCGCTTCTATGGATCTGAATTCCCGCAGTAAATTCTAACTCACTTAAATTCACACAGATTCACAAGAGCAGCACACACACACACATCCCATCAGGCAGAAGTGCATGGATCATAGACAGCAGACGAGAGAACCAGCGTGTCTTCGTCCACGGGCCATCAGGACCGGAGTCCGACTCAGAGAAGCAGCAAATTCTGACACGCTCCAAATCAGCTGCCACCTCACAGGCCCTTTCATCCCACCTTCGCTGGGGGAAGAGAGTCACATCACAGTTTCTAAACTGCTCACCTCTGCTGACACGTGTCTGACACCCTGTCTTTTAAGGTGAATTTGAATTAGGCAGGATGGAATCACACACACGTCAAACTCATCTAATTGAAGAAGGAAGGCAAATCTGGCAAAAAAGTGACCTTGGCCTCTTCAAGTTCCACGAGGAACATTTCCTACAAATGGAACCCTTGCTGATGCTTCATTTTAATAATGTATCTCAAAAAAGAGCAAGTTAACTGTGAAAATAAGAGTCAGTACAGATTGAACTGAAATGCACTCTGGAAACTGTATGACTGACACTCAGTCTCATCCTGCTGCAGCGAGTCTGCGGCTCTCCCACGCTGAACCAGGGGACAAAGGGGCCTAAGCGCGCCCTCCACAGACCACAGAGGTGTGGACGAACCACCCGCCCGGAAGACGGGGGAGGTGTGGACGGGCCAAGCGCCCTGCAGAACAGGGAGCCGTGCTTTCCTCTCAGCAGAGACCTGGCCAGGACCACGCGCCAGCACCAAGCAGCGTTATTCTGCAGGCTCTCTTCCTTAAAACAGATGATCTTTTGGGCTTTTTCCCACTTTAGGGAAACGTGTAAGGATAAAGAACACCACTTCTGATGACAAAGATGAAACTTGGAAGCAACTTAAAGGTGAAATCAACTCAAGCCCGTGGCTTAGAGGCCTATCAGCACTGGACAATTCAGTTACCATAACTCGGCCGCCTTTGAACATACACGCACAGCTTGTAGGAGACTGACACACATGCACACACGCACCTGTCACTTAGGGTACCAGATACTGAGTCCACTAGGACTAAGGAGGCCCCGTGGGGTGCACCTCGGTGGTGATTCGCTGTTTCAAGCTGTGCTTATTAGTGACACCGGAAGGACAGCTCCAGGCCTCCACCCGTATCACTGCCTCTGCAGGACTCAAACCCACACCCTGCGCCACTCCTGCCCACCCAAGTCCCCCTGCCCTCCATCCTCATGGATTCAGAGGAGCCCAGGTATCCACTCTCACCTAGTGTGGGGGAGGGGGGGAGGTCTGCGGGGGAGAGGCCAACCGGGGTCATGAACTCCCCAAGCTGGCCTGGGACTCAGCACTGACCCCGGGGTAAGCGCGAAGACAGCAAGTCGGGTCTGCTCACCCGCCTGGACACTGAACACAAGGGGAGACACACTCCTTTCTCTGCTTCTCAGAGGCTGATGAGGATGAACTGCCCGAGGCCCCTGCATCTACCTTGAGACCCTGTGCGTGAGACAGAGGGTGACACCAGGACGGAGGCAGGACAGAAGGACGGACGAGGATGCGTCCTGGGAGACAGAAAGAGCTGAGGTCACACCCCAGGCTCCCTCGGGCTCCAGACCCACTGCCGCTGGTGGCCTGCTCTCCAGGCCACGGCTGACATGACACTCCTGCCGCCACATCCCAGGCCACCCGACTCCACACCATGCCCACCCCCTGCCTAGGAGACCCACAGTTCCAAGGACAGCAGCCCGAGCTGAGAGAGTGTAGGCACAGTGGACCTCAGGACCCCGGCTGCTTTCATGTGGGGCTGGCATCTCTGATTAACTGGGTTTGTCACAGTGAGAGGCAGCTAACCGGGAAGTGGGTCCAGGCTTCATCTTTCACGTTCACCCGAATCCTGTGCCCCTGAGCGAGGGGACCTTGGGGTCTCAGCTTCCGCGGAGCTGTGGTCAGGAAGCCTGGAGACACACCTAAACCGCCCAACTCGCCCCGGCACACAGCAGACGCTCAGCCAGGGGTCACCCACTGACTGGCCACAACTGAAAACGCACACTGTCCCGGGTCTCAGAGGAGCTGGCTCCACTTCCAGGGCCCTTCTGAAACCGTGTCCCAGAGGACTTGCTGTGACTGCATCTGTCACAAAGGCTGGCATCTGCCCCTCGAGTCAGTGACCACTCAACTGTCTGTGTCCTGGGAGCTGCCTGGCTCTCATGAGGCCTCCAGGCACCGGGCCTTTCTCTGGCATCCTCATCACACCCAAACCAAAGTACAACCACACACCCACGTCCAGTGGCACTGGGCGTGGCGGGGCCTGAGCACGTGCTGGCCTGGCCACTGCCCACCCTCCAACTTACACTTGCCCAGACGTCAGTCTCACTGGGTCTCTAAAGTCACAAGGCCACTGCTTCTCAGGACCACATGAATTTCCCATGAGGCCATATGCCAAGGTGCCCAGCACGTGGCAGGCACTCAGCCACTGTCAGCCAGAAAATCTGAGCACAAGCTGCCCAGCTGTGGGCGAAGGCAGGACACGGTGATTCGCTCCGGATTTGCAGACACTGGACTAGCTGGACTAGCCCGTACTGCACTTCCTCCATCACATGGAGGGCTGCCGCCTGGCTGACCACTGTCCAGGCCGTCACTCTGGCCCCGGGAGGCCTGTGCCCACCAGAGTCCACTGTCTCGATTCCTGAGCACACTTATGCAAGTGTGCTTATATACTTGCATATAAATACAAACTCAAATCAAATAGAATGTAAACCAGAGAAGTGTCAGGACAGAAAAAGCCACTCCTTGGAAAACCATGAGGACCACTTAGGAAAGACTCACCAAAGAAAGAGCTCTTTAAAACTGTCATTGTGGCAGGAACAAAAATAGAACACGTTGCAGGGGAGAATTATTTAAAATCTGGAAGGTGCTCCACTCAGAATTCTTGGAAAGTCTTAGTTCTCAGTCCCTTTGAAAGAAATAGAAAATCATAAATTGTGACTGTGGTTTAAACTAGAGAGACAGGTTAGAAGCTGAAGAACAGTCCTGATCCTGCATCCAAAAAAAAAAAAAAAAAACCGGCAAGAAAAGATACATGTGTGTTTATCGGATAAAATATCTAATGGACACCACTTGCGTGATTGCTTTCCCTGCTCCCAATACAGGTCCCAGCACACCAGCCAAGAGATACACAGGATTCCAGCTTAAATATAACCCCAGGTACCTGCAGACCAACTAATCAGGCTTTAACACCTATGCTTTCTATCAGCAAACGCACCACCAAGCTTTGCAGAGCTCTTAACTGTGACCAGGTCCTACTTTAACCTTCACAGAGTTCTGACGTCAGCCCAGTGCCTGCAGGAACCTCCTGAGAACAGACTGGCCTCAGCCCCTTAACTCAGCTCCACCAGGGGACATGCTGGGCTGGCTCTCCCAGGATGGGCTCGACCCAGTGTGGGTATGTATCAAATTCTGTGTATGCTCAAATACAGGGCAAGGGATTTTCAAAATAAAAATCACTCACCAAAAATTTGGAATTGTCTTTTAATCCCTATCAAATTACCAAGGACATTTTTCACAGAACTAGAATGAAATATTTTAAAGTTTGTTTGGAAGCACAAAGACCCCAAAGAGCCAAAGACATCCTGAAAAAAAAAATATATGGAGCTGGAGGAATCAGGCTCCCTGACTTCAGATGATACTACAAAGCTACAGTCATCAAAACCGTATGGTATTGGCACAAAGACAGAAATATAGATCAGTGGAACAGGATAGAAAGCCCAGAATTAAACCCATACGCCTACAGTCAACTAATCTATGACAAAGGAGGCAAAAATATACAGTGGAGAAAAGACAGCCTGTTGAGTAAGTGGTGCTGGGAAAACTGGACAGCCACATGTAAAAGAATGAAATTCAACCACTGCCTGACACCATACACAAAAATAAACTCAAAATGGATTAAAGACCTACATATTAGACCAGACACTATAAAACTCTTAGAGGAAAACATAGGCCAAACACTCTCTGACATAAACCATAGCAACATCTTCTCAGATCCACCACCTAGAGTAATGACAACAAAAACAAAAATAAACAAATGAGACCTAAAAGTTTCTGCACATCAAAGGAAACCCTAAACAAAACGAAAAGACAACCCACAGAATGAGAGAAAATATTTGCAAATGAAGCAACTGACAAGGGATTAATCTCCCCAAAATTTATAAACACCTTCTGCAGCTCAATACCAAAAAAACGAACAACCCCATCAAAAAAATAGGCAGAAGATCTAAACAGACAATTCTCCAAAGAAAAAAGATGGCCAAAAAACACATGAAAAGATGTTCAGCATCACTCATTATTAGAGAAAGGCAAATCAAAACCACTATAAGGTACAACCTTATACCAGCCAGAATGGCCATCATCAAAAAGTCTACAAACAATAAGTTCTGGAGAGGGTGTGGAGAAAAAGGATCCCTATTACACTGTTGGTGGGAATGCAAATTGGTGCAACCACTGTGGAAAACAGTATGGAGATTCCTCAGAAAAATAGAATTACCATTTGATCCAGAAATCCCACTCCTGGGCATCTATCCAGAGAAAACCATGACTTGAAAAGACACGTGTACTCCAGTATTCATTGCAGCACTCTATACAATAGCCAAGTCATGGAAACAACTTAAATGTCCATTGACGGAGGAGTGGATAAGAAGATGTGGTACATATACACAACGGAATATTACTAAGCCATTAAAAGGAAAGAAATAACAGCATCTGCAGCAACATGGATGGACCTAGAAATTATCATGCTAAGTGAAGTCAGACAATGAGACACCAACATCAAAAATGCTATCACTTACATGTGGAATCTAAAAAAAAGGACACAATGAACTTCTTTGCAGAACAGATACTGACTCACAGACTGTGAAAAACTTATGGTTTCCAAAGGAGACAGGTTGGGGGGTGGGGGGATGCACTGAGGGTTTGGGATGGTAATGCTATAAAATTCGGTTGTGATGATTGTTGTACAACTATAAATGTAATAAAATTCACTGAGTAGTTAAAAAAATAAAAGAACTGTAATTGTCTAATGTTAGAGCCTTATTCAGACACATTAAAAAGTACCCTTTGAATTACTCAACTGGGAACCACAAAACCCTCTTAGAAAGACGAGTTGCCCTGAAAGCCCGCATCACTGCTAGTTAGGGTGTGTAAGGGGTCACCTTACAAAACTGTAAAACAGATAGAAATCAAGTTAGGCTGAGAAGCTCGGCGTTGCAATGGGAGCATGTTAATGGCCCTTCTAAGGTGGCTTTAAGCGGAGCACAGGATGGCCAGCCTCAGGCCATGGACACTGTAACAGGGCAGCAGAACATTCAAAATGCGGCACAGAGGAAACCAGCACTCGGAGGCTCTTGCCAGCAGGCTGGAGGGTCAAAGCAACTCAACTAGAAGATGCCACTGAGGAGTGTGGAAAGTTCTTCAAATTCACAGAACGGTTTTTACACTGGACACATTTCCAGCTTCTACCTGTCACTAAGTTAACATTTAAGCAGATGTCTGCCTGTCTACATACCTAAAACATCCACACGTCCCAACTGGCCCAGAGGAAGGCCAGAGGGGCTTCTCACCAGAAAACGGGACTGTCTTATATTTATAGTCACCGACTACTAAGGCATATACGGTACTTGCTGATAACAAGTGCCCATCTATTAAACAACACATGGCGTCATGCAGCCTTCAGCCTCCCAGCTTTGAGTCCACCTATTCCAGGGGACAATCAAGTACTAGGGCCCATTTGGAAATGATGTTCAGCTGAAGGCTTTGCCCGCCATACTCACCGGCTGCAGGACACCTGGTTGCCCAAGAAGACTCCTAAGGACTGTTAAAAAACCAGTGACTAGGAGGTTTTCCTTGTGGTGCAGTGAAAACGAATCCGACTAGTATCCATGAGGATTTGGGTTCGATCCCTGGCCTCGCTCAGTGGGTTAAGGATCCAGTGTTGCAGGGAGCTGTGGTGTAGGTCGAAGACACAGCTTGGATCCTGTGCTGCTGTGGCTGTGGTGAAGACCAGCAGCTGTAGCTCTGATTCGACCCCTGGCCTAGGAACTTCCATATGCCATGGGTGCAGCCCTAAAAAGCAAAAACAAAAACAAAAAAACCCAGTGGATAAAAGGCTCAATGCTGCTACCCCACCGTTATTTTTTCTTTCCTCTCTGAAAATGATCAAATGTAACACTGGATTTAATGCAGACTCCTCCTAGGCCCAAGCTTAGTCCTGGGGCAGGGACGGCTGTAAGGAAGGACTGAGGGTCAGACTCAGGCACCACAGTACAAAGAAAAAAGGAAATGCGTTCCAGAGTCCCCCAGACCCCGACAGCCCTGGACATAGCCTGATGGCTGCATGTGTCCAAAAAGAAACTCAGCCAACCACCCCCAAACCCAGGCGACAAAAAATTAATTCCCTGGTACGAAGTGTTATTTCTAGAAGTTATTAGGTCAGTTCCTCACAAATTTCTTTAAATGCTACAAATGCCATGGATTCCAGGAGCTGCCTCAAGCCCAGAAGTTACCTCTCATCCTCCTGATCAAACATGACTCGCAAAACGTCCTCATTGGAAGCATCATTCCAGAAATCATGGGGTTCTCTGAGCTGGAGGAGGTGACCCGCTTACTTTGCAAACAAAGACCCTAACGTAAGATACCTTTGATAATAAGGGCAAGGAGGAAAGCAAAGTTTGAAAATCTATAACAAGAATACTTATAACTGCATTTAATCACAAAACCAAATTAATTAACTGACACAGTTCCCTCCCCTTCAGCAGGGATCCCAAGTACACACATTCCTTGACTGTTCTTGGCTGCCCATTCTCCTAGACCCATAGGAAAAACCCAGCCTGGCAAAGTCTGACTTTTAACTCGAAAGCTTAACACCCAAGGGCTTAAGCTCCTAACCTGAGAAACAGTGCCGAGCTGAGCAATTCGGGCGGGGAACTTCCCCCACCCCAGCATTGCACATATGTAGGATTATTTAAGTGCTTTATGCATCACCAGATCTTTTAAAAGGTCAAAAGTAGAGGAATAAGGTTGTGCTTTCTAAAACAAATACCTGCAATAACAGCAAACCTTTCAATGAGCTTTTCCACATTTAAAGAAAATACAAAACACCAGTAGTTCCTCATTTCTCACTTAAACCAGCATCCCATCCTCCCACCATCAACCGTTCCCAAGGTGACAGAGGGTGTGAAATGACACACTCTAAGTAGCTTTTGAAACCAAGTCACCGGAACCCCCAAGATAAGGTCTTTGAAACAGAAGCAGTCCACCCAGTACAACTGGACAATGTATCAATATCAAAAAGCAAACCAAACCTCAAATAACAGCCCATGTGAACATAGCAGGCCTGAGAGGCCAAGCCCAGGAAGGGCTGAGCCGAAAGTTCCTGGTCTCCAGGTTATCTGCTCTGCTCTTGCTAAATGAGTTTGTAATTTGCACCCCCTACAACCTCGGGGGGGCACTCACTTGCCTCTGCCAGGTCCTCCCTTGCCAGACACCAGGCACCAAGTAGAAGACACCACCAGCGGCCAGAATGCCAGGCCCTAACTTCAGGTGGAGGAGGGTGTGCAAAGAGTCCAGCTTCTTCCCAGGAGAAGAAGGCTGTGTCTGGGGGAGATGGAGGGCCCAGCAAAGTCAAAAGGTGGGGAAACAAGCCCAGCCCAGAGAGGGACTGCCAGGGAGCGGGTTGAGGCAGGGAAAGAAGCCCACCCCGAGGGAGGGTAGGGGCCCCAGGCACACACAGGCTACCCCCAGGGAAGTGCAGGTGGTGGGAAGGGGATTTTCAGAGGGAGCGGGATGGGTGGGTGGCAGGTGCGGACAAGTTCAGAGCGGAGGGGGCAGAATGGGAGCCCGTGACAACCAAGAGTTGACAAGGGGGACTTGAAGGGTTACACTCAAGGATTCCCTGGAGGGAAGCAAGAGAAGAAAGAAGAGCAAGGCAAAGGCCATCCTGGAGCGCCTCTGGTCCCCTGCCCTTCCTCACCGCTCCCCGCCCCCACCTCGGCGAGGCACACACCTACCTTTGCTAGGGGCGCGCTCCTGCTGGTCGCCAGCTCACGCAGGCTGGCAGTGGCGCTGGCCGCCGCGGGAAGGAGGACCGGAGAGCCAGGAGCACTGCCCCCGCCACCCGCGAGTGCCGAGGCGGTCCCCGAACCTGGGCCGGCACTCGGACCAGGACGCGCGGGCGGGCTGCCGCCGGGGCTGCCACCGGTGCGGGGACGCTGGCGGATGCCGTCCAGCAGGCGCACCAGGAGGATGTTGGCCGGCAGCTCGTCCACGCCGCAGCCCACCAGGATGCGGCACTCCGGGCAGCGCAGCTCGTGCCGAGAGCACACGATGCTCTCCAGGCAGCGGCGGCAGAAGGTGTGCTGGCACGGCAGCACCTTGGCCGTCGTGTCCAGGCGCTCCAGGCACACGGAGCACTCCAGCAGGTCCAGCAGCGACGACTCGTCCATGTCCCCGCCCAGCCTTTCGCTATCGCCCTCGCTCTGCGCAGCGGCGGCCGCCCTAGACGCGCACAGCCTGGGCTCTCGGAGCAGCATTGGGGCGGCGCCGGCGGCCGCGCGCACTTCTAGGTCCCGCGACCTTGGGTGCCAGGGTCGCGCCCAGACGGCAGCTGGGAGTCCTGACTACGCCACGACTTCCTTCCCTGCGGCTGGCAAGGCCAAGTAGTGGCCGGCCTGCGTGGCAGGGACCGGAGCTTCGAGCCCCGAAAGCTCCCTCCCGGCCGCAGAGCCAATTCAGTTCTTCCGCGCGCGGCCCCCGAGGATGCGGGCCATACTCGTCCCTCCAAGTCTGCCCCGCACGGGGTCCAGCGGCTCCGCCGGGCAGGCACTACACCCGGCGGCTCTGTGCTAGCAGCTGCCAGTCCGATCCTCAGGGAGGCGGGGGCGCAGCGTGCGCGCTCCCCCGCACCGCCTCCTTGCGCCCTGGGCCGGACCCAATGCCGCTGCCCAGCGGGTGCAGCCTCCTAGTCCTTGGACGCGAGCACGTGCGCGGGGAGCGCGCGGAGGTCACGGTCACTGCAGGGCGCCGGGAAGGGGCAGCGGCGCCCTAGACCTTCCTCGGCCTGGGGGCACGCTGGCCACTGGTCCTGCCCTTAGGACGCCTCGAGGGCCCTCACGAATCCCGGGATACCCTCCTGAGCAAGCTCGGGCCTGTCCCCTCCCGCTCCCGAGCCTCCCTTCCCTCTCCAGGAGCCTCGCAGCGTAATGTTTCCGCCTGACGCCGCCGCGAAGGAAAGTTTGGGCGGCGCTATCCCGACTGCCTCCCTGGGCAGCGCCGGCCAGCAGCTTGGGGACGAAGCCAACACCCGGGCATCCTCCTCGACGACGGCCCGGTCCGCTACCAGGCGGCGCGCGGAAGTGACAGCCCCAGAGCCGCGGTTGGCTCTGGGCGCCGCGCGAGGCGGAGCGGAGGACGCTGGGGTCCTCCCAGAGACGCAGGTCGGAGACTCTGCCGCCGCCCGCCGGACCGCAGCCTCACGCAGGGCGCCCTTGGGGACCCGCTGGATCCTGCCTCGGGAGGCGCAAGCGAGGGGAACCGTGGTCTCCGTCCCGGCGCCCGCCTTCGGGCGCGTCAGAGCGACGCAAGAGCGCGCGGAGGACAGGGGGCCGCAGGGCCGCGGCCGGTGGCGCAGATTCCCTGCCGAGCGCTGCCCCCTCGTGGCTGCTCTGGGCCCAGCCGCGGCCTGCACGGCCTGGTCCAAGACTGGACGCTGGACAAATCTGCTCCAAGGCCAGGCACTGGATTCTACACAGCCTGGGACCGGGCTGTATCAGAAGGGCGTGAGGGCCCGACTGCAGGTTATGCTAACTTATGGTTTGTGAAACTATCCGTAACTTTTGTTACTTTTCGAGGAGAAAGTAGTATTTGTTGAGGTTTCCGTGCCAAGAACATGCCTTGCATCTTTTTATTTAATCCTCTAAATGGCTTTGTGAGATAATTGTTCTAACCCAATTTTACATGTAATGAAGGTGAGGCTTATAGTTATGAAATCCTTGAGGCTGAGTTTTGTTCATGTTTGCATCTCCCAAACCAACGGGTAGAAGAGATCACACGCCACTGCAAAGCAAGAGCTCCCTATAAGCCACGTGTTTACTCTGTAATATTCTCAGTGCCTGGCACACAGTAAGTGTTGAATGAATATTTGTGGACTCGATGGAAAAAAAATGGTCATCAAATCATTGCCTAGTGGTGATTTGAGGGTACATCTTTGCATCTCAGCTCCGGGTACCCCGAGTCAGATGGTCAGACCATGAACTGAGGCTGCCAGTTCATGGAAACTTTGTGCCTGACTTCTGACGGCCCTGGGAGCCCTGCACCCGCCACTCCTTCCTGACTCTCCTAGTGTGGATGTTGCACGATTATCCTCGTCAGCCCTACCCTGGGAGAGGAAGGCATCCCGAGCTGCCTGGGGAACAGAACCTGGGGCCAGGCCTCTGGGAGGACCCATCACAGGCACTGAGGCACCGAGCACCTTCTCAGGCCCTCCTTCTGCCCTTGGACTGGAACAAAAGGGAATTTTTCTTTTCAGCCACAGCAATGCGGGATCCGAGCCGCATCTGCGACCTACACCACAGCTCATGGCAACACCGGATCCCCAACCCACTGAGCGAGGCCAGGGATCAAACCCACAACCTCATGGTTACTAGTTGGATTCGTTTCTGCTGCACCACATTGGGAACTCCCAAAGGGGAATTTTCAGGAGCACCAGAATACTTGATCCAAAAGCAAGTGGTGCGAACACAGAGCACAAGGGGACCTGGGAGGGCTGCTGGGCTGACAGGCCCTGGGTACTTTCCATTTCAAGCAACAGAAACCAGCTCTAAAGAGGTTTTTAAGGGAGCTGAAGGAATCCCAGGAGTCAGGGGCACCTGGCAAGCCCCCAGCTGAGAGTGGGGCTGGGTCTCTGCAGATGGGCGGGGATGGGGTCTCCTGTGCTCTCCACCGGGACGTGCTGCTTCCCTCTCCTGCGGCAGCTGCTGCTACTCCCCAGCCCCCGGGACGGGATACACCGCCAGACTCCAAGAGCTTTTCATCCACGGCTCCAGCCGCTAACAAAAGACACTCATCTGACACCGTGGAGGGCTGAAATATTCCAGCCCCACTACCCAGCTCGGCCCAGCTGGCCAAACACGTGCTGACCACAGGGGAGGATCATCCAATCAGGAGTCACCCAGAAGGAGGGGAGCAATTTCCACAACCCCAGAGGCCCGTGCCAGGAACCAGTACCACCCCTGCCCTCAGCTCCCCCTGCTATGCATGACTGAGGCCCCATAAAGAGCAAACACAGGGCCCCTGAACCCCACCTGGGTCAGACCCCTCTGCCTCCCCTTGGGCCGCCTTAACCCACCGCCACGGCCTAGGCATCCTCGGAGGCCGGCCGGCCAGACAGGCTGCACAGCGGGGCCCGCAGGGGTGGTGCTGGCCTTGCAAAGGCAGATGCTGCAGCTCAGCCCCAGCTGAGCCCTCACTCCTTGAGGACACGGGGGCCCAGCACCGCCTGATCTTTCTGTTTTCCGGGGAAGCTGGGGGCCTGCTTTCTACGTGGGCTCTCCTGACGTTGAACAGTTGGCACTCTGTCAGTTCTCAGGAAAACAGCCTGTTAGCCAAATAAAACAGACACGGCCACACTGACCCCCAGGCCCCCCGTTTGCAGTTTCTGGTTGAAGCAGCCAAGGGAACTGCACCACAGAGCAAAGGAACTTAGGGTGTGAACCAAATAGTTGAAGTATTACCAACGCAGTCTTATGTTACTCAGTTAAATCTGCACATGTTCAGTAAATCCATTGCATCAGCAAATGGTTGAGAAGCCCAGCTTAACAGCCGTTCCTATGAAAAGAAGCTGGGGATTCAGGTGACCACAGTGCAAGGCGCCAACAAGAGCCATCCGTGAAGTGTGGCCGCCTGGGCGCGAGGGCCTCTCAGGGTGGGAGGGGACGTCATGGACAGGATCAACTCACGGCACCTCCAGCTCGTCAGCCCAGCCGCAGGGTTGCTTCCAATTCTAGGGACCAGACAGTAAGGATAACTGCGTGGTGAGGGATCCACAGGCCTCGATTGTGGATTTAGGAGGAAGGAAGAGCGCGTCTCTCCCAGCAGCTGCTCTGGACTTCAGTGACCTGGTGCCCAAGTTTGAAACAGAAGCCCCCCTGTAAGGTGGCCCCACCCTGGTCTCTCACATACACCTGGTCACCCACCCTACAGCTTCCCGCTTCGTAATAGACCTGTTTCCCCACAGCCCCCCCTCCCGCTTCTGTGCTTAGCTCTACTCTCGCCCCCTCTGTCTGGACGATGGCCCCTCCTTGGCCCACACATGTCTACACTGGGGAACCCACTTTGCTCCTGGCTGTTTCTGTCAGCCGTGACTCTTCTCTTCCAGGCTCTTTCCCTAGCCGCGCCCCTACCACCTGCCTCCATGTAAATTGTGTCATTCTGCTCCTCTTCAAAACCCCATCCATAGCACACACCACCTCCTCCAGGATGCCCTCCTGGTTACCTCTCTTGAATCTGCATGACTTTTTCCCCTGCATCTCTCATTGTCTGTCATTCCTTCTCCTCTACCAGACCACAAACTCCTCAAGGGCAAAGACTGAGCTTTATTGGTCTTTAAGACCCATCAATAAATGTCCTGAGGTGTTCCTGTCGTGGCTCAGCAAAAACAAATCTGACTAGCATCCATGAGGATGCAAGTTCGACCCTGGCATCGCTCGGTGTGTTAAGGATCCAGCGTTGGCTGTGAGCTGTGGTGCAGGTCGCAGACGTGACAGAGATTTGGTGTTGCTGTGGCTGTGGTGTAGGCCTGAGCTGTAGCTCCGATTTGACCCCTAGCCTGGGAACCTCCATATGCTATGGGTGTGGCCCTAAAAGGCAAAAAAAATATATATATACAATTAAATAAAAATTTAAAAAAGAAATGTCCTGAGATGGGTATGCATTTAATGAACATCTGCGGAGTAGGGCTGAACTGCATTTGAAGACACTGAACCAGCTGACCTCCAGTTCCCCTTCACTCCAAGGCCGTGGGGAATCAGGATGAGTGCTTTTAGGCATCTGAGAGCTGGACCTTCTGCTGCACTTTCTTTTTATTAAAACGACTGAAGCTCTCAAAATTAATTTCACACAGCGTGTATGCACGTGCGGGCATGAGGTAATAACAGCAACGGCATCAGAGTTTCCAGGACTTGTAATGCCTGCATCTGTAACACATGGAGAGAAGGCAGGTGGGAGCCTCGCCCGCCACGCCATCCACAGCCCAGGACCCTCCCAGCAGGCACCTCACTCTGACATCAGTCCTTCCTCCTCTGCCAAGCACATGGGCTTCTCCCCACTCAGCCTCTGCCCCTCCCCTTCCTCTGCTACTGTTACGCTCTCCTGATCAAGCCCCCAGTATAATTAGCCTCGGAGTCTATTATCCGGTTCCATGAGCTCCCATTCCTGCGTGGGGCCCGGTCCTGGCCCTGGGGAATCAGCAGGAGAAGGTTCACAGCCTGTCTCCAGTCAGGGGATGGGGGACTGCAGGGAGGAGGCATCCAGCCTTGTGCCTGCATGAGATTTGCTTGGGCTGAAGGAGGAGAGAGGACCCCAGGTTAGAGAGAAGGGCATCTGCAAGGTCAACGGTGCAGGGCAAGGAGTGGGTACGGAGTGGAGGAGATGCCTCATTGGCAGGAGGAGTGGGAGCCATGGGTTTGCAAGTACGTGAAAGACAGATGGTGGAGGCACTAGCATGCCAGGCTCGGTGACCTGCTGGCCGTGAGGGGCTGTCCCAGGGCACTGCCCATCCTAGCAAGGCTTCGGGCGTAGCCCGAATGTAGTTGTTTGGGACAAGGGGGAATCTGAGCCAGGGGACATAGAATGACAATGGGAATGTACTTAATGCCACTGAACACTTAAAGTGGTTAAAGCGGTATCTTTCACCACAATTTAAAAAATTAAAATGCCCCGCAGCAGGACCTCTGATGCCAAGGACCCTGGCCTGCCAGGAGGATGAGCAGCAAGCAGCTGGAAATACAAGAACGAGCACCAAGGTGGAGCGAGGCCCAGCAACCAGGACGGTCCTCGCCCCCAGCTCCACACACCCAGTGAGGTGGGTTAATTGACCGCCTCCGCTTTGCAGGGGAGCAAACCACACAGAAAGGACAAGTAAGTTGCCCAAGGTCACGCAGTTGTTCAGTGGAAGAGCTGGGACTTGCATGCAAAGGGTGGAACCCCAGCATCGATTTTATGTCCACCCAGCTCCCAAGCTCATGAGTCAGGAGAGAGCTGAGAATGCACCGTGAAGTCATCAGCTCATGGGCAGCAAGGAGCTTGGGCAGGAGCTTGCAAAGCAGAGAGCAGAGCTCCCCCAGCGGAGCCCAGGAAGCCAAGGCAGCATGGAGGAACCTTGAGACGGGCGGTGGGGGCAGGAGAGACTAGAGCCTTGAAGAGGGGCGGGCACCCACAGGTCAGTAGGGTAGGAGTGAGCCTGGCTGACCCAGCAAGCTCGGGAGCCGTGGGCACCCACACTGGCCCTGGTGCGCCCGCCTCCATGACAATCCTTGATCGAAGGTCACGCCTCCTGCAGGCTGCTTGGGCTGCCGGGATTGTCCATTCCTAGCAAAGGGAGTGAGACAACCCCCCACCCCACCTCACTGCTTGGGGTGGGATGGGTAACCCTCCTCTGGCCCCTGAGCGCCGGGTGGGGCGGAGCTTTGCTGGCTGACTTCCCCTTGGGGTGTCGCTTCGCAATCCCCTGCTGTGCCTCCTAGGATCCCCTCCCAAATAAGCTACCTGCCCCAAACCTTGCCCTTAGGGTCTGCTCCTGGGGAAACCCGAATGAAGCGGAGTGCAAAATACCTGGCAGAGAGTGGGCACTGGTAACCGACAGCCCACTTCCCTCGCGTTTCCCCTGAAACCAGAGCTGTTCTTTCCCCTTTGACCTCATCCCTCTTCCATGCAGTTCAGAGGCTCTGTCTCCCTTTCCTGAATCCAAGCTCCTTGGGCATCTGGACTGAAGCTGGCGCCCTCCCATCGAGCAAGCAGGTGCTGTGCACACCTCAGGAAAGGGGTGCTTCCTCTTGCTGTTTAGGTACAAGGGGGACAGGGCTGGAGGAATCACAAAGACCCTCGACCAAAAAGGAGCACATGGGGGCTGAGTGAAGGAGCCAGAAAGCAAGTCTTATTTAGGCAGGATTTGGAGGTGCTGGTGGGCCCCAGGAGGCGCAGCTGTCTGGAGTCAAATGATTCAAACAGAACTCCGGAAGGAACTCAGAGCCCGGTGTGCAGGTCTGGGGATGATTTTCCCGGAGGTGATGGACGAGGCCGCTTTGAGAAGAGTGAGCACTTCTCCCTGGGGACCTGCAGGGAGAGCCTTTCCTGCTTCCTGTTCCGGGGACGGTGACGGGGAGCCGGCAGCAGGGGTACCCTCATTCACTGTAACGTGTTCCATCAGGCAGTCACAGTGTCAGTATCAATGGGCCAGGTCTGGGAGGAGTCACTGAACTGCAGAAGCTCACCTTTGCTTGCTAACTGGGCACCTGGACACTTGACTGGGCAGAAGGTGAGCTGCTTTTCAACCAGAGTAACTGCCCCGGGCTGTGGCAGCGAGGCGGGGGCCTTGTCTGTGCCGGGAGAGAGGCCTGAGTTATGCACAGGTCCGGCTACCGCTGCCCGCGCGAGGGATTATAGGACCGTTTTGCGTGAATTGACAGAAGCTACCCTCCCCAGACCCTGCAGCAGGTGGAGCCGAGAGTCAGAGTCCGTGTCCTGGCTTCTCAAACCCTTGCCCAGATGTTCTGGCGGGAGATGTCTGGATATTCTGCCCGAAAGAGGCAAGTTTGGTTTGAGAGTGCTTGCGGCTGGCTGACCCAGCGAGCAGGTGGCCGAGGCTGGCAGATGCTCCCGACCCAGCCCCCCACCCCCACGGGACGACATCCGAGTGTGAGTCGATTCCAAGGGAGGTGCCCCTGGGGAACCCCACCGGCTGAAGGTGGCCTGCGGGGCGGGACTGGCCCTGGACTGTCTCATGGTGGTCCCCCTGCCCCAGGTGTAAAAGGGGGCGAGTCCAGACCCCCAGCAGGGTGACCGTGACTCCGCAGGATTGGGGCTATGGGACCCCAGCCCCTTGGGACCGGGGATCCGAGGGTGATACGGAAGGGGCTCCAGGACCAGTCTCTGGACTTCTCTCAGTCCAGTGGGGCTGGGGCTGAGGGATTACTCAAATGTGAATTTGTTCAAACTGCGGGAAGGAGCCCTTCAGTTAAGTCAGAACTGACTCAGTTCTGCAGGAAGGAAGACTTCCTCGCTCCTGACTGCAGTTTCCATAGCGCTGTGACAAAAATACTGCAGATGCTTCAGGGTATTAAAAATAATCCTGCAGTTGCCTATGTTTTCCTTCACAGTCTTCAAGAGGGTTGTAATAGATTCTCCTCCAGTCTAGAGACATAACACACTTCATTTTAGTTTGGCCGCAGATCTCAGAAGATACTTGAAGCTGTGTGTTCTGGGCAGGTATCAGCCAAGCACCGGGACACGTTTGACTCAGTGAAGAAAACTGTTAAATTACAGTCATAAACAAGATGAGCGAAAACTGAACATAAAGAAAAACTTCCAGAATAATCACATTATAATTGACATTGAATGATATTTAATATCTGAACTCACGGAGTTCCCATTGTGGTGCAGCAGAAACGAATCCAACTAGGGACCATGAGGTTGTGGGTTCGATCCCTGGCCTCGCTCAGTGGGTTAAGGATCCGACGTTGCCGTGAGCTGTGGTGTAGTTCACAGACGCGGCATGGATCCTGCGTTGCTGTGGCTGTGGTGTCGGCCGGCAGCTGTAGCTCCGATTCGACCCCTACCCTGGAACCTCCATATGCCACAGATGCGACCCTAAAAAGCAAAAAAAAAAAAAAAAATCTGAACTCATGTCTTGGCAGAAGTCCATCTTAAATCACCCAGGGGGAGGTTGTCAATTGTAAAGAATACTGATGTGTTTTCTAGAAAAATGTGAAATTCTTATGAAGGATATAGAGCTAACGTAGAAGAACCAATCTCATGAAACAGAGGAATGGAGCCTTTTCTTGAGGAACATAATATCCACCTGCCTCCGAGGCAAGACTAGAATTGTGAATCTGTCAGGGGTTGTTTTCTCTCGAGCTGCAGTGAGGACCGGATACGTGTGGAAAGCCTGCGTGTGTTCAGTGGCCAAACGGCTGGTGTTGCCAGGAAGGAGAAGGATTGGGGACACTCCTTGAATAGCGGGGTCACAGCCTCATGCGAGCCAAGGATGAGGCTTCTCCAGAAAACTCCGTGAAGGCAGCCAAGAGCTTCAGAGACTGGCTCACTTCCGGTGGGAGTGTCCCCCTCAGCCGCCCCTCGCACCTGCCGTGCCCTGAGGGGTCGTGGCTGGGGACAGAAGGCTGCTTTACTATGAGTCCCTCTACCTGCCGCCAAATTGTCCCTATTTCCTTTCTCTGAACAACGGAGAATGAATGAGGTCTCTGACCTCAGGGCTACAAATACTTGAAACCTTGACTTTTGGGGGTTGTTTCTTTTTTTTTTTCTTTTTCTTTTTCTTTTTTTCTTTTTTTTGGCTGAGAAATCCCTGGAGGTCCTGGACACTTGCTGTGGAGGCTCTTAGCCAGAACAGGATCCGAGGATGCAGGCTGTTCTGGGGCCTCGCGGGAAGTGAGTGTTCCAGTATCTCTGCCCTGTGAAAAACCACCCCCAACCTGAGTGGCGTGAGGGCGCAGGTAACCTTGCTCACGCGGCTGTCACTTGGGCGGGGCTCCGTGCAGGTGGCTCCTCTCCTCAGCTGCGAGGCCCACGTGCCTGGCCTTCAGTGTGGCCCACCGAGGCCGGGGCACCACATGCGGCCTCTCCCTGTGGCCTGGGGCACCGGGAGCGAGTGGGGGAAAGTCTTGCCCCTGAGAAATCACTCGGGACCCCTGACTCTGCTCCTGCGCATCCAGGCAGGCCACACGGGAGCCCCTCGGGGTACAGAGCTACGGAAATGCAGTCCACTTCTAATGGGAGTGGCAAGGCTTTAGACACATGATGGAAAATACCTCTTTTCCTGGGCAAACCCCAACTCCCAATACAGTGGGTCTGCAACCACATTCCAGAGATGGGCTGACCCAGCTGCTGGGGAAGGTAGAGAGGCCGGTGTGCACGTGGAAGGAACCGAGCCCAGCCCTGGCCCTGAGTCCATATCCTGGACAGAGAGCTTTCCCTCTGGGTCAGCAGAGCCCACTTTAGTCACATTCCGACAGTAAAACACTCAGTGGTGTGGTGGGCGTGTAATATCATTGCCAGCCTTTAAATTCCTGTATTTCAACTGCCAGTAAATATAACCTTTGAAAATACAGATCTGCGCATAGACAATGGGACTTGGACTGTTGTGGTGCCGAGCTGGGCCTCTGTGCGGGAGGAGGGGGGGCTTTTTATCGTGACAGAGAACGGTGGGCTATCAGCTGACATGCTGAGGGGACTGCCCTGCAAGCCGGAAGCCTTTCAGCCGGAGTCACCGCCTGTGCCTTAGGCCGATCCCGGTTTCTGTAGCAGGTGCTGGGTCTTCTGGGCCTTGACACAATGAAAGTCCTCTTCTGACTGGTGTCCAGTGCGGTGTCCTGGTTGCTGGGGGTGGTGAGGTGGGACCTGCTTGGGGCCCGGGGAGCCCCCTCCAGCCAGAGGCCCGGGCCTGAGTGACACGCACCATGCCCACTGCCATCCTCTTCTGAGAACTGTCACCTGGTCTCACCTGAGGAAGGCACGGATGCCGCTTCCCGAGGCAACTGCACACTTGTCGGTCCAGCGACCCGCCAGCTTGCTCTGACCACTGGGTTGCAGGTGGAGCTCCTCACCGGCCGAGCCACGAGCCATGCGTCTTGAGCCCACCGCGGTCAACTCTACGATTCTCGCCATAGTAGGTGTCAGTTTTAAACGTTTCCGACACAGGGGTGGGAGGATCTCTCTCAGTCCCAGGAGTTACTTTGTGAGGTGTGGCCAATGGCTTGACTCGGAAGGAAGACCTCGAACACCCCGAGGATCTCTAAGTGATGGCGGGACAGGGCAGAGGGCACCTGGGGACTCCGCCACATTCCAACAATGGTAAATTCCACCTGCCCGCGTCAGTGGTTCAGAGCCAACGGGCGTTGCTGGAATTTTGCAATGTCCCAGGTCCATCGCCCCCGGGGGTCCCGCCCGCTCAGCTATGGCTACTTGCTGGAAGGACACCAAGAGCCCTGCTTCCAGGCACCAAGGGGACAGTCACCCAAACAGGGTTTCACTCAAAGCCCACCTGCTGCTGCACACGGACACCCACCCACCCCCTCGTGCTGCACACACAGCCCACCTCCTGCCGTGGGAAGCCTCTTAGTGCTCTGGGACTCCCTGTGTCTGCTGGAGGCAACTCCTCAGGCCTCTCTGTGCCCGTCATGTCAGCTGTCATCTTAGGGTGGCACCAAGGCCCCCCTCTGCCTGCCCCCATCCACGCCGCCCTCCAGTCAGGAGCGGGCAGCTGGGGACTGGCTGCTTCACACAGCTGGTGCTCAATAAACGTCCGTCTCCTTTCTCTTTAGCAGGCGACATGCTTCGGGGCTCTTTCCAGGACCGCTTCCTGCACCTGTGGATTTTACGGGACGTCACTGCTTGGCGGTGGGTTCCTCGTCCAGCCGCGCCTTCCGCAAGCCTCCGCCAGGTGCGTTTTGGCAGGTGATGGACTTTTGAGAGAATATTCCAGATCTTAAAGGTTATTATTTCTAACTACACAAGAGTTGTCAAGGGAGTACAATTTTCAAGAGTTGTTCTCTCCTCACTAAATGATCTAAGTATTTGGGATTAAAGGTTTAGGGGAACTTGGCAGTTTATCTTTTTAAGACTCATTCTGAGATTAGTATGATTTTTCTTGTGTGTTTTTTTTTTCTCTTTTAAAGGGATATTCTTTTAGAAATGCACACTGTTATACATTGTGCCACTGGCTTTTTCTGCTTTGTGCACACCTTAGACAGAGTCACAACCCTTAGAAGCTGCGTGGGCTTCTCCCCGGTCACCTGAGTGTCATCTGGCGTTTAGTTGGGCACCCAGTCTGAAGGCCCTCCACTAGTCACCTTTCAGACACAAGATCCTGAACCTGCCACCAACCCCACACCCCTTCAGGGGTCTGTCCTGTCATCCAGACCCTATCTTCACCACAAATCTCTCCTTCTCCCTCTGTTCACCATTTCTGCTGTGTCGTCATTTCTGTCTTTTTAACTTGTGTCCTGTGTAGTAACTGCATGAATAATATGCGTGGATTACCAGCAGGGGCTCTTTTAAAGTTTCATCAAAGTGGTTTCGTGCAAGGAAATCAGCAGAGCTGGGGTGGGGGGGAGCAGCAGCCTCCTCGGCTTCCATGCTTCTCCCCAACGCCACTCACACTGCACCCCACTCACACCCTCATTCACACTGCACTCCACTCCTCTCCCCGAGTCCACTCACACCAAACCCCCACTCACAACACACCCCCTCTCACACCCCCACTCACACTGCACCCCCGCTTACACCCCTATTCATACTCTATCTCCACTTGCACCGCACCCCCTCCTCTCCCAAGTCCACTCACACCACACCCCACTTCTCTCCCCAAGTCCACTCACACCGAACCCTCATTCACACCACACCCCCATTCATACTACACCCCACTCATCCACCACATCCCCCACTCCTTGACTCCCCACAGCAAGGCCTGAGCCCCGCTTGAGCCCTCCCTCCCGTCCTCTCATCTTACTGGATAATCAGTCCAGTGAGATCAGTTATTGCTAACCGCGCCCCCTGAACCTGCATCTTCTCCCTTGTTGAAATGTGGAGCATTTTCATGCCTCAGCAGCACGGATTCTCTTACTCGCTCGACACCATGACCTGCGGCAGGAGCTCAGGTGTACGCTACTTAACGAGACCCCGGGTGACGGTTCGTGCCCGCGCGGCACAGGACGGCCAGCTCTGGTTCCAGCATCAGCACCATGAGCCATCACAGCGCGGGGCTGGCGTTGCCAAGGCCTGGGGAAGCGCCTGCCCGCAGCTGCCGTCTCTTCTGCTCTGGGCTCCCGTTTCCTTTCTCCGGGCCCCTTCTGTCCTTCTCCGCCTGGAGACCTCGCTCTGGATGGAGAGAACAAACAAAGCATGAGCAGAGTCCTTCTGTCTCACTGTCCTCTTCTGTCTGATGACAAGCCGCGGGCCTGCGCCTTCTACTGCCCCGGGTCCGAGGAAAGCCCTCTTGTGTCTGTCTTAACACTTTCGCAAGCCTCAGCTCACCACTGTAACCTTAAATCTTCCCGGCTTGATTCTGACCAAATCCGGGTCACTCCACTGCCCCTCCGCTCGCAGGAGGCAGACAGGAGAGGCCACACGCCTTTCAGAACCCCATAGGACCGGCAGCGTCATGTCAAGCTCAGTTTGGTCTTGTGCCAACTGCTATTGTAGAAGCTCAGGAGCTGGAAGGACACGGACGTCTGCTCCAACGCGATTTCACACCGAGAGTACCTCGCCCACAGCGGGAGCACGTGCCTCTTGTTTTCCTGGAAGAGGAGCCACAGCTTTCAGCAATTGCAGTGAGTGGCCTTGCTCAGCAGATGCCGTTTTTATTTAAAATCAAGTTCTTATCTCCAAATTTCTACCACTCATTTTAAATTCTTTTAAATTTTATTTTGTGGCTACACCCATAGCGTATGGATGTTCCTGGGCCAGGGATCAAATCCGAGCCTCAGCTGTGACCTACGCCACAGCTGTGGCAACACTGGATCCTTTAACCCACTGTGCCAGGCTGGGGATCGAACTTGTGCCTCCGCAGTGACCCGAGCTGCTGTAGTCAGATTCTTAAACCACTGCACCACAGCAGGAACTCCTCCACCACCCTTCTCACTTGCTGGACTTTTCAATGTCTGTTTAGTTGACATCAACCTGAAGGACAAGAATAAGGACATGCTGGAGCCTGATTAGATCCTTTTCTCTTGGTGATCCTTTCATTGTATGTTTTGCCCCAGAGTTCCCCCTGTGGCTCAGTGGGTTAAGGATCTGACATCACTACTGTGGCTCTGGCTACTGCTATGGTGAGGGTTCAATCCCTGGCCCTAGAACTTCCACATGTCAAGGACACAGCAACCCCCCCCCTCCAAAAAGATAAAAAATAGACCTGCCATATGATCCAGCAAATTTACTTTGTACACCTAAAAGAATTGACTGCAGGATCTCGAGTTATTTATGCACCATGTTCAGAGCAGCATCATTCACAATAGCCAAAGAGTGGAAGCAGCCCTGGGGTCCATCAATAGATGATGAATAAACACAACGTGGTCCACGGGTTCAACGGAATTTTATTCAGCCCCGATGCACCTGCTCCAGCAGGGCTGAACCCTGCGACATGATGCTCAGCGAGAGACGCGGACACAGTATGTTCTCCCGCTTATGTGAGGTCCTGGAAGGAGTCAAATCCACAGAAACAGAGAGCAGATGGTGGGGGAGGGGCTGGGGAGGGGGTGGGGACAGAGCTTCAGTTTGGGAAGATGGGAAAGTTCTGGAGATGATGGTGGTGGTGCTTATTGCACAGTAGTCTGAACTGAACTCTACGGTACTCTTAAAAATGGTTAAATTGGTAAATTTATCTTGTGTTTATCTTACCACAATTTAAAAAATAAACATTTCTAAGAAGGAAACCTGTGAAGCCTGGCAGCTGACTGAGGCTTGGAGTCATCAGCTTGTTCAGGGGAGCTGCTCTGCCCTCTGGAATGTCCTTAAGGTCCAGAGCCTTAGAAACCACTGCTGCCTCAGGCCACAGCCTGGGGGTGCCCGGGGGTGGAGAAGGCACTCCTCGCTGGCGCCTCTGGATTGGGTGGGCAGCTGCAGGGGCCGAGGAGCTCCAGCACCTTGCTTTCCTTGTTATCGGAACCTGGGGGCAGTGGGGTGTCCCTGTGCCATGCAGGTGCCAGACACCCACATTGACAGTGTGGGGAAGGACAAGGTGAGACAGGACCCGTGAAAATAGATCACAGTCCTGGAGTCACGATGCCCCAAGAGGGCCCAGGAGACACCGCGTAAACAGCACACCGGCCCCCGGGGTGGGGCAGGACAGGAGGCCCATGGTGGCAGGTGAAAAGCTGAAGCTCTCACACCGGGACAAGGAGGTGAGTCTGCCAGATGCCCTGAGGACAGCGGGAGGCTTAACCCAGCTGGTCCTGCAGGATCACGGCCTCCGCAGCCCCGTGGAGACAGTGGGGGCAGGCTCTGCCATGGGAGACACCCAGCTGCTTCCAAAGATGCCTCTGAAAGTGGCATCTGGGGCCACCTCTGTCTACCCCCCAAAGATCAGAAGTGGCCTCGTGACTTGCTTTCAGCAACAGAAAACAGAATGACACTGTGCCAGTTCTGGTGTGCAATTTAAATATTTCTAGTAACTACATTCATAAAAGTAAGAAGAAGCAAGTAAGATTAATTTTTAGCATATTTTATTTAATCCAGCATATCCAAGTACTATCACTTCAATGTGCACTCAATATTTTGAAGTATTAGTAAGTTATTTTACATCCTTCTTTCTCATGCCCGGACTCTGAAATCCAGAGTCAGGATAGCTCCACCAGGACTGCCCACATTTCCGGGGCTCAGGGGCCGCATGTAACTCGCGGCTGCCACATTGGACAGCACGGCCACAGAATCCGTGGGTTCCGAGTATCGTGTACAGTGTGGCATCCAGTCCGGTGTCCTCCTGGAGATTTCGTGAATAACTCAGATCCTTTCCCTAGATTTCTGCTCTACGTAAATCACCCAGAGTGAGTTTCTGTTGTCACAACTGAGAATCCTGACTGGTGTACCCCCTCTGACTATTTTAATGACTTTTTCTGAATGGAGGAACAAGATTGCACACACATACTGTTTTCTGGGCTTCTTGATATTGGAGATTTTTCCAGCATTAACGTGAAAAATACATCATCCTTTGTAAAGCTTTTAGAATGTTCCCTTCATAGATATTAAAGGAAAAAACCATAGAACATGCTCCAAAATAGTTGTTTCAAGGTTGGTCACTCTTCTCAGAAAATGGAACCTTGTAACAATGTCCAACACTGTGCAAACATGGGGGCAATGACAGGCTCAGAAGAAGCAGGAGCCTTCGGGCCATCTCCGTCCATCTTTCCCACTTCTCCTGTTTCTTCCATCACTTCCATTTCACTGCCTCTTGGTCTATTAACAGACTTCTCTTTCCTCTGGAGGTGTAACTGACATACAACATACTCATTTCAGGTGTACAATGTAATGATACTCAGATACATTTGAAATGATCGCCACCATAAGTCTAGGCAACATCTGTCACCATGCGGTTATATAATTTTTCTGGGATGAGAACTCTTAAGATCTACTCTCCTAGCAACTTTTAAATATGCAATATAGTGGTATTTTTATTTTTGGGCTACACCTGCAGTATATGGAAGTTCCTGAGCCGGGGACTGAATCTTCCCCGCAGCTGCGTCAGCACCACATCCTTAACCCACTGCACCACAAGGGCATTTCCCCAACACAGTATTATTGCCTACAGTCGCCATACTGTACAGGACACCTCTGACATATATTTTATAACTGGAAGTTTGTATCTTTTGACCCCCCCCCATTACCCATTTCACCTGCCCTTCATGCCCCTCTGGTTGCCATTGGCAGACACCAATCTCTTCTCTGCATCTAGGAGCTCTTTTTTTTTTTTTAAGATTCCACATGTGGTATATATACACAATGGAAAACTACTCAGCCATAAAAAAGAACAAAATAATGCCATTAGCAGCAACATGGATGGAACCAGACACTCTCACACTAAGTAGGGTAAGTCAGAAAGAGAAAGACAAATACCATATGATTTCACTTATATCTGGAATCTACTATAGGGCACAAATGAGCCTTTCCACAGAAAAGAAACTCATGGACGTGGAGAACAGACTTGTGGTTGCCATGAGGGAGGGGAAGGAAGTGGGAGGGACTGAGAATTTGCGGTTAATAGATGCAAACTATAGCCTTTGGAATGGATAAGCAATGGGATCCTGCTGTATAGCACTGGGAACTGTGTCTGGTCACTTGTGATGGAGCATGATAACGTGAGAAAAAAAGAATGTATACATGTATGTGTGACCGGGTCACCTTGCTGTGCAGCAGAAAACTGACAGAACACAGTATATTAGCTATAATGGAAAAAATAAATATCATTATAAAAAAAAGATTCCACATATAAGCAAAAACATATGGTATTTGCCTTTTTGTGTCTGACTTATTTCACTTAACGGAGTATCCTCTAGATCCATATATGTTGCCACAAAAGGCAAGGTTTCCTTCTTTTTGTGGCTAACACTGCAATTTATACAAACCTACCGCATTTTCTTTATCCATTCATCCATCACTGGACACCTAGGTTATCGTGTCTCGACAACTGTAAATAGTGCTGCCGTGAACACGGAGGTGCAAGCATCTTTTTGAGATACTTTTTTTTTTTCCTCAGATAAGTACCCAGTGTGGATCTGCTGAGTCATAGGGTAATTCTATTTTTAACTTTTTTGAAAACCCTCCATACTGTTTTCCACAGTTGTTGCACCAGTTTACATTCCCACCAACGGTACCTGAAATTCGCTTTCCTCCACGTCCTCACCAACACTTGTTACGTCTCGCCTTTTTGATGATGGCCGTCAGACAGACATGAGGTGATACCTCATTGTGGTTTTCATTTGCATTTCCCTGATGATTAGGCCCTGTGATGTTGAACATCTTCTCATATGTCTTCTGTATGTCTTCTTTGGAAAAATGCTTATTCAGATCCTCTGCCCAGTTATATATGTTTTTTTTTTCTCTAATTACATAGGTTGCCTCTCCATTTTGCAGACGATTTTGTTTGTTGTGCAGAAGCATTTTGGTTTGATGTGGTCCCACAGGTTTATTTTTGTTTTTGTTGGCTATTCTTTTGGTGTTCAATCCAAAAATCTATCATCAAGACAAGTCGAGGAGCCACCTGTGTTTTCTTCCAGGACTTTTCTGGTTTCGTGTCTTATGTTCAACTCTTCAGTCAATTTTGAGTTAATTTTTGTATGTGGTATATGATAGTGGTCCAGTTTCATTCCTTTGCACGTGGCTGTCTAGTTTCCCAGCACCATGTATTGAAGAGACTTTCTTTTCCCCACTGTATATTCTTGCCTCCTTTGTCATCAAGTGACCATATATTATGGGTTTATTTCTCGGCTCTCTATTCTGTTCCATTAATCTTTTTGTCTTTTTATGCCAGTAACATACAGTTTTGATTAGGATAACCTTACAATGGAGTTTGAAATCAGAGCACATGATGGCTCCAAATCTGTTCTCCTTTCTTAAGACTACTATGGGGAGTTCCCATCATGGCTCAGCGGTAATGAACAGGACTAGTATCCGTGAGGACTTGGGTTCGATCCCTGGCCTCACTCAGTAGGTTATGGATCTGGCATTGCTATGAGCTGTGGCGTAGGTCACAGACATGGCTTGGATCATGCATAGCCCAGCAGCTACAGCTCCAGTTCCCACCTATCCTGGGAACTTCCATATGACACACAGGAGCAACTCTAAAAAGACAGAAAATGAAAAACATTGCTTTGGCTATTCCAGGTCTTTCTTGGTTCCATACAAATTTATGTCATTCTACTTCTATGAAATATGCCATTGGAATGTTGACAGAGATCGCCTTGAATCTGTAGATGGCTTTAGGTAGTGTGGACATTTAACCATATCATCACTACAGCACCCTGGAGTTATGCTTGTTTATCAGTTCATTGTCTCTGGTTTTCACCAGAGTCTCTGCACTTGGAATACTGCCCAGCAACAGTAAGAATGCGATAAATAACTGTTGGGTGAATGAATGAACTGATGACTCAAGGAAAGAATATGACTCCCAGCAGGAGAAATAAAAGGTGTGAACCATGTTGCCAGGTGGATAATATTTACACTCTCACCGCATTTCCAAGGCTCTTTCAGTTTAATCCCCGCTCAACAGAGGGTGAGGCTATGACTCTGGCTCTGCCGCCATCGTGTTGCCCCTGGGGGCAGCCAGGCCTCCCACTTTGATGCTGCCGGTCTCTTGAAGCCTCGGCTGCTGTCACGAGTGCCGTGCCTCCTGGGGCCTGGCTGCCAAGCTGGGGGCAGCTGAGAGCCATGGTACCAGCCTGCCGCTCGCTGCAGCTCCCTGCAATCTGGCACCTCTGCGAGTCCTTTGATGTTTCATTCACGAGAAGACGCGGTCCTTCCACAAGACAAGCGACCAAGGCAAACACGGGTTGCTCTAGGTAGCCTTGTAAATGGCTGGAGGCAGCTGCTAACAGCTCGTGACATGGCACAGAGGCCCTTCCCTTCCGTACAGGGCCCAGGGTCCCAATTGCCCATTGGCTCTTTGGAACCACGTGGTGTATGACCAACACGATTTATTTATTTTTTTACTTATTTATTTTGCTTTTTAGGGTCTCACTGCAGCATATGGAAGTTCTCAGGCCATGGGTCGAATCAGAGCTATAGCTGCCTGCCTACACCACAGCCACAGCCACATAGGATCCAAGCCTCATCTTCAACCTACACCACAGTCCACGGCAACGCAGGATCCTTAACCGACTGAGCAAGGCCAGAGATCAAACCTGCATCCCCATGGATACTAGCTGGGTTC
Organism: Catagonus wagneri; assembly: GCA_004024745.2. Taxonomy (NCBI): domain Eukaryota; kingdom Metazoa; phylum Chordata; class Mammalia; order Artiodactyla; family Tayassuidae; genus Catagonus; species Catagonus wagneri. The sequence goes on along the minus strand of PVHT020003144.1, from coordinate 8,637,385 downwards.
TTAACCCGTCGAGCCACAACGGGATCTCCCCAACATGATTTTTAAACAGCTGCAACATCCCCCCCAGGCCTCTTCATTCCAGGTCGAGGACCACCTGTCTCCGACCTTCACCTGTCACCCGCTTCCAGCAGGTCTCTGACACCTGGGGCTGCAGTAACACAGCTGGGGTGGGCTGGCGGGGTTGGGGTGGGGGGCGCCGCAGGGCTCGCAACATCCCTCCGGAAATAGGAAAACAATGAGCAAAAGCTCGGGATCAACTTTGCTAGAGCTCTGAAAACAGCCAGAGGTCTACAGCAAGCAAGTGAATGAATGCTAAATGGAGAAAGGGTGATTTAGAGCATGTGAGGAGTCCCCAGACCAGGAGCTGGGGGCGGAGACCTGCCAGACTCATAGGATCCGGAAGAGACTGCCACCGACCCACCAGGACGGACACCTCCCAGCTGTGCAGCTGTGTCGGAAGTGAGGGAACTGCCTTTGCTCCCGGGGTCTGTGGCGGACTCTGCCCTCCAGGAACGAACAGCTCAGGTTGTGCTGCCCCGCCTCCCCTTTGGGGGCCCACGCATCTCAGCTCCGTCTTTGAATCTAAGTTTTAGATGTTACATGAATCCTATCAGATTCCATTTTATTTGCTTAAGCCCCAAGGAGCCTGTCTTTCAAGTCTTTTGAAATTTTACTTTATATCCTGCTCATCAGCTATCCCTCCCAGATCTGTGTTTTCTGTAATTTCTAAGGCATCCCGTCTCTGTCTTCCCTAAAATGACTGATTAACTGTAGACCAGCTATAATGGAAAAAATAAAAATCATTATTAAAAATTTTTTTAAATAAAATGATTGATTAAAAAATGCAAAACAGGACTGGATCAATACAGAGTCTCCATTCGAGCAACCCTCATTCTGTAGGTACATGCATCCAGGAATATACCCCCACAAAAGTCTTCCACCCCAGAAGGCTGTGCTCAGAAAAGAAACTGGGCTTATTTTGGCTTGATTTATTATTTGTTCAAAAAGCTGCTCCATAATTTTGCTGAAAATTGGCTCACTCGAGAGGGCATAGCTTTTATGATTTCTATCTTTCCGCGTGTAGGAAACTGAGCTGGCGCTGTCACTTTCCAGCCCCTGCTGTCCCTCCCAAGCACCACCTGCCTGTGTAAAGAGCGCCATCTGCAGGCTGAGGCGTCTGCAGGCTGAGGCAAGATGGACTCGGGCTGTGATGCTGAGTGGATGGGCTGTTCCCCAGCAGTGAGAGCTCACAAGGGCAGGATTCCTTCTGGCTGGAGACACAAGGGCCATCAAATCACTGTCCTGAGTGGAGAAAGGGAAAAAAATTAGGGTGCAATGCCCAGCCCTCCTCCCTCGGGTCCCGGTCATGCCCAACCCCCATTCACTACCTCCCCACTCCTTCCTCCAGTTTAAAGAACTTCGTAACACGTGTTCTGTATTTCCATGTGCCCATACTCTGCAACTCACCAGCTCTCAGTCTCTCTAAGCTTCTATTTCTTTGTGTCTATATTAGTACCTACCTTATGAATTACCATAGTATTAAATGATACAATGCTTGTAAGTGCTTGGCAGTTAGAACACATTTCTCTTCTCTTAGGAGCCCGATGGGTACAGCTAGAAACCAACCAAACCACCAGAAATGGATACGTGATGGCTGGAGCGGGGGCAGCTGTTCTGTAGCCAAGAGGTAATGGGCATGAGTATGAGACTAAAGGAATTGCCATTACCATTTCTCACTGAACCCCTGAAGCAAAGCCTCAACTTATATTTGGTGAGAAAAGAGTCCTATTTGTTAAAGGCACTAAGTCAATTTTTCAGTTACCCCTTTTAGCCATTAACTAGATACGACCATCATAACTTAAGAAGGAGAATCAGAAGTTTGTAAGGCGGAAAGTCAGGTTTGCAGTGCACATGGGGGCACATATACCCCTGTGTACTTGCGTGCTGGCGGAACCTTCACGGGTCCTCCCGGTGCCCATGGAGGTGCTCCTGTATGAGAAGCCAAGACCAGGCCTTGAACACACTTCCCTCCCAGGAAGCTGAAGGAGAGCCACAGCACAGCCCGCCACCTGCCGTGACGAGCCCGGAAGCCCTCTAAAGGCTCGACCTGTAATTGGAGGCAAGATCAAAAGCTGGGGAGTGGGTGGCTTGCTCCTCCCCACCCCCAGCCCCCTGGGCCCTACAAGCGGGGCTGGAAAACCTCCAAATCTCAGGCACAGGGAAGGAGGGGGGTGTGGCAGCCCCAGGATGGGGCTGGTGGCTCTCGGTGGCACGGGGGCTGGGGGGCAGTACCCTGCAGGTGGAAGGGAAGGTGGCACAGGAAGCGGGGTAAGGGGAGCGTGGGTGGCGGGCTGCAGGGGGGCTCTGTCTGCCCAGGTGGTCGCCCCCAGGCCCACAAACGCAAGAGGCTGCCAGCACCCTCCCCCGCGGCATCCCAGCCCCATCCAGAGGCTTCCAGCTGGGCTGAGGGGTGGTGGAACAGGGAGCAGGGCCCTGAGCCCAGTCACGGGGATGGTGCCGGCAGGGCCGTAGAGGCTGCCCAGGGCGCTGTCCCGCCTTCTCCCGCCTGGTGGTGTCCGCTGTACATGGTCAGACCCTCCCGCTGAGCAGGGTTGCGGGGCAGCCGTGGGGGTGCCTGGTGTGGAAGCCTTCTGCTTTGATCTGGGCGGTGGTTTCCTGGGTGCGGACCCTCGGGAAAACTCACCGGAGTGTTTGTCCAGGTTGTGCCCTTGCCGTGGGCAAATGAGGGCAGCCTCACGGCGGGTGGGAGAGGCCGCCTCCAACATGTCTAAGGGGCTGGGGCCAGTTCACCGGGTCGTGCTGCCATCCGTGCAGTTACGGAAGAGTATGTGCCACCTGCACCTCAGAGGAGAAGAGGCCAGGGCTGGGGGCAAGGGCTGAAGTCCATTTTCCGTCCTGGTCTCTTTGCCCAAAGGGCCTGCGTGGGCATCAGATCCAGCGTCAGGCCCCTGGGGGCAGACAGCCAGGCTGGGCTCCTGGGGCCCCACCGAAGAGGGGGCCACGGGGGACAGTGGACAAGGCCTGGGATGTGTGAGCACTCCGCTCTGAGCCGCCCCATTTGAATCAACCACAGGGAGACAGATGGAGCTCCCCAGACATTAGCCTGTGGGAGGGGGGGAGGCGGGGGTCAGCCACATGCAGATTAATCACTTTTTAAACCCCAGATTTTACCCTCTCCACCTAATGGGAATTGTGTCCTTAGTAGAAAATTGATGCTATCCAAAGTCACTGTGAATTAAGGGACTTAAACAATTATCTTGCATGTATCAGCTGTGACAATGTGCACCTGTGCTTGGAAATCATTTCGTGTAAATGTCTGGCTACAGTGTTGTGTATTTGTGTATTTGTGGAGGCTACAGTGTTGTGTATTTGTGTATTTGTCATCCAACAGACCTCAAAAGAAAACAGATCTGTGTGTTTTCTTTTATGCAAATTGTACTTCAGTTAAGAAAAGAAAGGTGGGAACGAGGCTGGGACTGTGGAAACCTGCCTCGGAGCCCAACCCCCCGGGAGGGACGGATGGCGCCTTCCTCCTTTTGAAGTCTGATAACAGATCAACTCAATTAAGAGCAGAGAAAGAGGCAGAGGCCCAGGGAGGTTTGGTGCTGAGGGAAGGGCGTCTGCCTGGCGATCCGGGTGGGACCTCAGACGCATGCGGCCGAGGGGCCCACTCAGGGTGCAGCACCTAGGCTTGCCCCCTGGGCACGAGCATAAAGGAGGTCTGCCAAGCAGGGCATGCTGAGACCCCCGCTGGGTGGGACCTGGAACCCGGAGAAGAGGGGTGCCAGGCACACCCCACGGGGCAGAGCCTCCTGGGTGCCTGTTGGAGGGCAGCCCTGAAAGAGTGGGGTGGGTTTGTGCAACCAGGAGTCAATGGGATGGTGTTGGTCTCGCGACAGCTGTGAGCCACACACCCATGCTTTCCACGTGGATTTTTCCGTCAACCCTTACTTATTATTCATTTAGTCACTCCTGAAAAGGACTGAGCATCTATTACGTGTCAGACACTGCAGTACAGCACTTAACATAATGGATAAATTTTTGTACTTGTGACCGGAGAAAAAGATCTAAACGGTCAGGTGGGGAAAATAAAGCAAGAAGAAGAGATGAGGAGTTCCCGTCGTGGCTCAGTGGTTAACGAATCCAACTAGGAACCATGAGTTTGTGGGTTCGATCCCTGGTCTTGCTCAGTGGGTTAAGGATCTGGCGTTGCTGTGAGCTGTGGTGTAGGTCGCAGACACGGCTTGGATCCTGCGTTGCTGTGGCTCTGTCATAGGCCGGTGGCTACAGCTCCAATTAGACCCCTAGCCTGGGAACCTCCATGTGCTGCGAGTGCAGTCCTAGAAAAGGCAAAAAGACCAAAAAAAAAAGAAGAAGAGATGATTTCAGGGCTGGGGAGGGGCTTCTGCGTGAGGGAGGTGGGCTAGGGGACAGGGAAGCAGCGCTGCCGGGCGTGGGGCCAGGTCGAGGGCTGAGGATGGAGGTTCTGAGCCCAGGACTGGCTGAGGCGGAGGTGGCTCTGTCAGGCCCACCTGCCCCTGTAGGGACGCAGACGACAGGGCCTTCCAGACTCCGGGAACATTAACTGGCCCCCCACCTTTCCCAGAAAATACACGAGGACTGCAGAGTCCTCTCCCTGCGCTGGCCTGGCAGGGAGCACAGCCGTGCTTAGTGTGGCCACGACAGAGGTGCAGGGACCTGTCCCCAGCCTCTCCCAGGCTGGTCCTCACAGCCTTCTAGGGGGCAAGGGGTTGCTCCTGGGCCTGGCCTCCACACGCTGGGCTCTGCCCTGGTATTTCCACTGGCTCTAAACAGATGGCGGCTCCGCAGAGGCTGTTTGTTTCAATGCAGCAACCTGGTGGAACACACCTGTGAGTGGAACCGTACCTCGTGGGGGTGCCTGCGGCAGAGCAGCCCAGGGGGTGGGGGCCCCCCGTACCCCGGGCAGGGCTGATGCTGGTGGGGTCGGGCCCACGGTGAGGAGGGGGCAGGGCCCCAGCCACCAGCAAGTCCTACCCCAGCTGAGCCGTTTTCCGTCAGCTTTCTGGCATGCGGGATGACCAGGAAATGAGAAATTCCACCATTTGCTTGTCGGCCGAGAACAGTCCCAGCAGGAACAGGGCTGACAGGGCAGGGACAACCAGGGGCAGCTTTCAGGGAGCTGGTGCCCTGGGGTCAGATGACAGCCAGCCCGCCACCCACTTCCTGTTAGTGCAGCCAAGGCCAGCACCAGAGGGGGGACTCCAAGGGGCTCCGCTTGGCTCTGCTGCTCTCAGGCCCAAACCGACAGGAAGCTGGACAAGCACAAGCCTTTCAAATGAATTTGGGGAATTTTTGTTTTATGATTTTTGCCGCAGGGCACGTTTAGAATTAAGAACTGAATTATAGCTTTGTCAAGATACATGCCCAGAAGTGTGATTGCTGGGTCCTATGATTGTTCTGTTTTTAGTTTTCGGAAGAACTTCCACACTGCTCTCCGTAGCAGCTTACACTCCCACCAACCGCTATACTTCAATTACAAAAACTAAAGGGGGAGTTCCCGTCGAGGCTCAGTGGTAAAAGAATCCGACTAGGAACCATGAGGTTGCAGGTTCAATCCCTGGCCTCTCTCAGTGGGTTAAGGATCCGGCGTTGCCGTGAGCTGTGGCATAGGTTGCAGACGCGGCTCGGATCCCGCGTTGCTGTGGCTGTGGCGAAGGCCGGCTAGGGTTAGACCCCTAGCCTGGGAACCTCCATATGCCGCGGGTGCGGCCCTAGAAAAGGCAAAAAAACAAAAAATAAAGGAATTAGTTGGTTTGCTCCTTCAGAAAACCAGACTCTGTTCAGTTAAAGGTTGTTCCATAAAAGAACAATTGTGATTTCCCAAAAGTATAGGCGTTTATGTTGAGCCCACGCTGAAAGCACCAATACGGCACCTCTTTCTATAAATTATGCCATGTGAGTCTATTTTTATTAAAGGAATTAAACTTACGTTTGAAGGACTTTCTGACATTTCTTAGGAAAGTGGAGAATTCCCCGAGCATCAGGAAAACAATGTTAGTGACTATGGTCCAATGTTGTGGTTACTGTTAGCGATTACATGTCAAAGCTGAACCAACAAGAGTAACTAAACACCCATCCTTTCCTTCAATTATTTGCACATTCAATTAGCAGTTGCTAAACATCTATTACTTGACAAGCACCTCAAACCTTTTTAAAAGGTGGACGAGATGCCCAATCCGTCAGAAAGTGGCTTAGCCGAATATCAGCCGGAACCCCACAACCAGCGATGGAATTCTGACCGGAGGACACGGTCCTTGGGACCCTCCAAGGTCGGGCCCAGCCCTCAGCCAGCCCCACCCAGTTCTCCCGGAGTTGGTCTCCATCTTCATGAGCCCTCCAGAAGCAATCCGGAAATTTCAGTTGCCCTGTCTCCAAAAAAAAGAATTTAAACTGTCACAAACATGAAGTTGTCTTGAGCAACTGGAATGAAAACGGAAGGACCCTGGTGACCCAGCCAGCTGCTTTTTTCTTGTAATTTGAAAAGCTCATTCTTTCCTAGAAATGACCCCTCTCCCTCTTGGGTTATTATTTCTACGGTTAATATACCGAGCACTGGTGCGAGCCAAGAAAATACCCAGAAAACATTCTAAAACAAACATCCCGCAAGCTTCTGTGCACGCACCGGAGCGCTCCAGGGCAGGCTGGGCTCAGAGTGGGCCTGAGCCAGCGCGAGGAAGTAGAAAAATCCCCCTCTACGAAGAGAACTGGGTTTTGGGTAAATATTTTGATCAACTGTTTGGGATGTTGGTGGAGGAGGGGGAGACTGAACAGTGAAACAGAAAAGCACCGTGGGCCTTCTGTGGGTGTGGCCAGGACGGGCAGAGAGGCTGCCCAGCAGATGGCAGCTCAGGGGGCAAACGGGGAGCGAGCCGCCTTCCTCCTTCTGCTGCCTGTGGGGGGCAGAGGGAGCCAGCCACACACACACACACACACACAAACACACGGGGAGAAATCCCCAGAACAGGGTGCCGGGGCCATTAGCCTCCTCAGACAGAGCTGGGGAAGGGAGGTGATACTGAAACCGACAGCACTTATGACTCGAACCCAGCCAGAACCCATGTTGGAACTTGAACCCACAGTTTTTAAATTAGAATCACTCACCCGGTGTCTGGACTTACGGAGGTTCAGGTTCTTTGTGCCTCTGCGCAGAAGGAATTCAGCGAGAGACAAAGTGATAGGCAAGAAATAGATTTATTAAGACAGGACGCTTACATGGAGTTCCCATTGCATCTCAGCAGCATAAGAACCTGACTAGTATCCATGAGGATGCAGGTTCGATCCCTGGCCTTGATCAGTGAGTTAAGGATCCGGCGTTGCCGTGAGCTGTGGTGTAGGTCGCAGACGTGGCTCAGATCCCCTGTTGCTGTGGCTGTGGTGTAGACCGGCAGGTGCAGCTCCGGATTCGACCCCTAGCCTGGGAAACTCCATATGCCTCAGGTGGGTCTCAAAACAAACAAAAATAGGAAGCTTGTGAGAGATGCAAGCGGGCAGGCAAGGAGGCTCTGCCTCGAGGGTCAGGTGGGCTACAGTTTTATTATCCAAGGGGAGTGACGGTGGGAAAGACCGCTGCTTCTTTTTGGAGTAGTAGCACCTCCTTGGTATCTGGTATCGGACCTACAAGGTCAAACTAGGACGGTCCTGGGGCTTATTCAAATCAGCAGAAGGGCGGTCCTCAAACTCCTGCCCTTGGTCTGAACCTGAATGCAGGCCTCGCCCCATCCCCCACCGGTGACCTCAGTCATGTCTTGTGCCTCCACCGGTCATGCAAGCCTGCCTTGCTCTGATGGCTTTCTTGAGCAATTATTAACTTACAGTGTTCTCCCAAAGTCCCCTAGGTTTCCCTCTCTATCTACCGTCCCTTAGTGGGACTTCTGCAGCGACCTGTGCAACTGTCCTGCTCCGTTCCTATCAGTACAGGCACTGCTTGAGGCCCCACTGAGCGAGAGTGGGAGCTCCCTCTGCAGCTGGTGTCCAGGACACAAGGGGGGTCGGGGTGGTTTGTGGTCATCGTACATCTGGACACAGTGCACACCTAGTGAGTCCTTCCGTATTCTTCACAGTTAACACCTGTTGTCTCTTAAAGAACATTTGAAAACACCTAGCTAGCATTTTCTCATATTGTCAACAAGAGGTGTGGAGTCCAAAAGGCTCTTTGGACCCAAAATGATCTTAGGTCCACAGCCCCTAAATCCTTGGCTCTGGGCCGAGGGGGTGCTCACCACAGCGGCGCTCCCCACGGGGGGCAGAGTGGGAGCCACAGACGTGTGCTGACAAGAAGCAGTAGATTAACTTCAAAGCTACATTTTATTTAACCCAATGTGTCCAAAATATTTTTTCAACATGTCATCAACTACAAAACAATTGAGATATTTTACAGTTTTTTTCACACTTAGTCTTTGAAATCCAGTAGGTGTTTTATGCTTATGGCACATCTTAGCGCAGAGCAGCCGCATTTCACGGGTGGGAGCGACACAGCGCCAGCAGCCGCACAGACACCCAGGCACACGGTGCATGCGCGCGCACACACGCACACACACAGACACTTGATTTTGTTGTTTATTCTGAGCAAATGAAGAATAGCTCCAAAGAGGGAAAGAAAAGTTGAAGTTTCGACGAGGCTTTTTCTGGCAGCATTTTCACACTATGATGATCCACAGATTTTTATGTAAAAGCCCCATAAATTTCCATGTTCCATAAGAGTTTGACTGAGAAGAGAAGCAATTTCTCAGAATCCAGGGGCTCCCTTGCATAATGAAAATCCCAAGACAGTGATGGAAATAAAAACCAGCTTCATCAGATCACACAGAACTTAACTCCAAGGAAGGGGATGTCAGTTGCATCTTGTTCTCAGGTTGCAGGAGAAACACCCGCTAAAATCAGCCCCGGCCCCCCGTGACCCTCTGCATCTCAACCCAGAGCAGGTGAGGCGCCAGAGCAGGACTAGCAGAGAAGAGCTCACTGATCCACAAACCCGCCTGAGACAGCTGGACCATCGGTTGCCCAAGGAAACACACCCTAAAAATACACCCGCCACCCCTCCCAGAGGCAAGTTCACAAACTGCGGGGGGATGGGAGCCAGAAGCTTGTAGGTCAGCTGGACTATGTCCTTGGATGGCTGGACTCTGCCCTTGGCCTCTCTCGGCTGCACCAGCTCCCTGGTCCCATCCACCGGGCCATCCCAAAACGAGCTCACAGTCTCCTAGGATACCTTCAGTTAAAAACACTTGCCTTCTGGGTTTTCTTTCTTCTCCAGCTCATTCACAAAGGGTACATTTCACACTGTAAACACAATTCTTCTTTAGAGAGGAGACAGAAGGAGGCTGTTGCCTGGGCAAGAACGAGAAACGCCCCAGCAGTCTACAGTCTGGTGGGGAGCTCTCTTCTAAGACCAAGGGATTGTTTGGGTTTGTTAACTCTCTTCACCGTGTTTTCATGATCCAGACACAGGACTACATTGTGTCTGAGGTGGACCATTCATCCTGTCTGTGCCTCGGGATGAACCCGCAGGAGAAGCTGGGCTGCGGGGCTGGCAGCAGGGGGCTGCTGGGGCCACAGCGACATCCACAGACTAGAGAACAGGCTGCAGAGGCTCCTGTTCCCCAGAGATGGGTTCATCTCCTACAGTAATTAAAAGAAGGCTGGAAAAGGGAGAGGAATGGTCTCAAAAGAGCAGACACAGGAGGCCACAGGTGAATGCCCCGCGGTTCCCAAGGAAAGCTGCGCCGTCCTGGGGCTGCAGGGTCAGCTGGTGGCCCCTCAGGGTCTCAGCTACTGTTTTACCACAGGCATAATCCACGTGGAGACCCCAACTCCGAATGTTTGCGGCTGCTCTACGCCAGTGTGCCCAGACAACATCGCATAATCGTCCAGGATGATTAAATTTAATGTCCCTGGAATATTTTAAGTTACTTCTTAGGGGAGAGTCTAAGCCTAATTTTTGATGCCAAAGATATGATTAAACCCTGAAAAGTAAATAATCATCCCGAGCAAGAGAAAGCAAAAATATTCTGCTGCAGCTATTGTATTTACCGACAAAATTAATGGCCCGAGGGCTCAGAAAAATTGGATTACACAGAATTTCTAAGTGTTTCATCAGGTTACTTTCTCTCCAAGTTATCCAGATGTATTAAGATATCTATCAAACCCTGTGGCACCTCAGTGGATGGTAACAGCTGATGGGGACGGTGACCTGTCCTCAAAAACAATGACAGGGAGGGGCCATCACCTTCACAGCCCCAGGCCCAGGGTCCAAGCTGGGCAGAATGGATAGTGCCCGGTGCCATGCCCGCGGGGACAGAGGGAGCTCCCTTCAGCCTGCCTCGGGGACCAGCCCTGTTCTGAGGCGGGAGGCGGGGCGGGGGATGGGCCTGGGCAGCGAGGGGAGAGGGGAGAGGGGCGAGGGGCGGGGCTGCGAGTGGGGGACGGGGCGGGGCGGGGCGAGGGGCGGGGCGGGGCTCCCTCCAGGCCTATTGGGGGCAGCCTGTGGGGGCTGCCTGATTTGAGCCTAGGAGTTGATGTCCATGGATGGTTGTGACTGGGGACACCGGCCCGTCCCCGGGGTTACTGTGGCCAAGCCCACGGGGGACTGGGGGTCAGAGCAGGGCACGGGGCTCCAGTGAGTCGTCAGGAGTCCTGACCAAAGCGGACAGAAGGCCCCCCCTAGAAAGTCTTTGAAGGATCGTGTGGCCACTGATGACCAGTGACCCTGAGCCTGAGCAGTTCCTGTGGTTTCCAGGCCCCTAAACAGCGTTGGGGACAAGGCCGGCACAGAGCCGGGCAGAGCAGGGGTTACGTCGCCAGTGAGGAGCAGGAGAGCCGGAGGAGGAGGAGGAGGAGGGGGCACCCCCCCCAACCCCGCGCGCAAGACCCCGCAACCACCTCTCCGTCGGGCCCCAGGCCGGGCTCAATCCAGGCAGGTCCGAAAGGTGGAAAAGGCGGGGGAGGGGGGGCTGTGCTTCCTGCTGGCCTCCCACCCCACCCCAGCTCGTCACCCCAGCACAGGGCGGGTGGGTGAAGGAGCTGCTGTCTCTCCCATCTGCTCAAGTGGAAACCACCTTAGAGTTTCCTCTGCTTTGTTTTAGAAAATAATAAGCTATACACGCTCGTAAAATTTTCACCTAATTCAAACCCAAATAAAAACAAACAAAAATCACCAACGATCTCACCTCCAAAACCAAAAACCATTTTGGATTTTCCTGCACATGTTCACAGACTGGGACCTGAAGACGCTGGGACATCTCTTCCCGTAACGGAACGTCTCTTGCCTGGGACCCCGACCCACTGGCGAGGGGAGATCAGGGGACTCCTCCCTTCAGGCTGAAAACTGGCTCCTTGGCAGTAATTATATGTTCAGAGCTTCAGGGTCTCCAGCCAAGAAAACTACAAGTTGAGATGAAACACAAACACACGATGCGTGTGCTGCTTTCCAGAGGCCAGCCTGACCCAGGGATGTGGAGGGGACAGTCCAGCCCTGGCATCTCCCCCCAGAGTCTTCCTCCTCTCAAGGTCCTTTCTATCCACGCTCCTGTGCCCCTTTCCCCAGTGGGGGGCGCCCTCCCCACCCTGACCCCGGACCTCTCCTCCACATTCTCCTGGTCCAGGTCACCTCTTCTCTTGGGTGTCAGGGCCTCCATGGGAGCTCACTGTTAAAACGGCTCTTTATGCTGACCCATGAGGCTGACCACCTTGCTCAAGCCACATCCTGTTTTCAGTGCTGGTGCCTACTTGCCCGACTCCAGCGTGGGACACCACACACCTCCAGCTTTCTCAAGATTAGGAGACCACCCTACCATGACACACCTCTGACTTTCTCATGACTACATGAGCACCAGAGCCCAGCTGCGGGTGGAAGATAAACTGCCCCCCCAAAACTAACACTCCCCCACCCCCTCTACCACCACGCATCAGGGAATCAGTTTCCTACCCATGGGGTATAAGAATGTCCCGAGAGAAGGGCGGGGGGGCTGGCTCTTCTCAAGGGTCAGTCACCCTCTCCTTTTCCCTCTAGTAAATTTTCTTCTCTTTGCCTGAACACCCGGCTCATTCTGGCTCATTCTTTTTCTCCGCACACGCCTTACACTGGGAAAACCTGTTCAGGCCGCAAACTTCCACCGGAAGGCCTTTCCTCCCTGGAGGGCCATCCTCCTGGCTTAACCCTCACGGTGCAGGGTTACAATGAAAAATAAATTGATTTGGTGTTTTCAGAACATCGTTCCTGATGGACCGGAAGTGCAAAGCTGGTGACCTTTTCCCATTTTAACTACGTACTTTGAACATCACAAGCCCTCCGGGCACCCTCCCCACCGGGCTGCGCTCCATCCTGTCCGCCCCCCACCTTCCCAGCCCCCTCGCCCCCCAGCCCCTCGGGGTCGCTGCCCTCACACCACAGGATGGAAACCGATGGAGCCGCCCCATGTTGAATCATTTCTAACCCTCTGAGTCCTTTTCATATGAAGACTCTGAGTCACTTGTTTATATAAAAGAAACCACCTTTCATGTGACAGAAATACTCAGGGGTGCTTTCCGCTGAAATGTTCCAGGCTGGCTCTCCCCACGTAGACTGTGAGAAAAAGGCCCAAACAGGAGTGGAACTGACAGGAGTCAAATAGACTTCTTTTCTCCACCCCTCCCTCCCCCGACCCCTCCCCAACCCCTCCCCCACCCCCACCCCCACCCCCCGCAACCCCCCGCCCCACAGAGACCCTTTCAAGCAGGACCTGGAAGGGAAAGACCAAACCATAAACCCTCATATGTTAGGTTCAATTGTCTCATAGTTTTGTAATGTTGTGAAATTTTATTTTCACAGAGTAAGTCAGACAAATTAGACACTTACTCCCTAAATAATTTTTACATTAAAATTGGCAGTTTATCATATTAATTTTATTTGAAAAATTTGATTCTAATTAAACTCTAATGAGAGATAACATCATAGTTTCTCTCCCCTTAGTAACTGCTTTGGGGATAGACTGATTCTGCTTTTCTATCACGTAAAGTTCCTCGGAGCACAATCCGAAGAGTCTTTGGAGGGAGGCCTCAGCTGATTCGTCCCTCTTTGTGGCTCCTCGAGCAAATCAGGCCACCAGCTGTGGGGCGATCCGGTACCTCCACCCCACCCCACGCTCTCCCGCCTCCGGGCTGGGCCACACCACTGTGATGCCACGACCCCGTGGCTTCCTAACCAGAGCCCAGCTCCAGTCCCCCCCCCCCACCCCCCGGTCTTTCCAGTCGCTCTAAAACACACCAGTGTGAATGCAGGGAGGACCAAGTCCAGTTCTTTAGCGCGGGCCTCAGGCTCCTGAGAGATTTCCAACTGGATCAAGGGCTGATTCGATGCCTCTTCCAACACCTGGCTTCAGGTGCCTTTGGACAACGTGCTGTGGGAGCTTACGGAATCCGTTCATGTCACGATGGTCAGCCCCACCCACGTGGTCTTAGGCAAACACCGGGTTTGACTGCAGGTCAGAGGTAAACTGTACCGAAGGTGACCCTTGTATTACTTATATTCTGAAAGGAAGTTAAGCAAAGGAACAAGGTAGTTAAGATTTCAAGAAATACTCAGTTGCTTAAAAGAATTGGTTTCATGAAGGCATTCAGAAAACAGAAAACAGGCAAAGGGCTATTTATAAGTCCTTGTTGGCTATTTATTAATTCAGGAGGCTCCTGCTCTAGCTGCTCGGAGTCGGGCAAGCCGTTTCCAGGCCTCCTGAAGACTCTGTTGAGCACACTTGGCCTTGCTTTTGTAGGGGCTTTTCAAAGCCTCTCTCCTCTGCTGGCTGCCGAGAAATCTTCACCATCACCGTTTCCTGGTTGTTAATGTGGGGCAGAGCCTTCTCCTAAGCCGTGGAGGTCTCCATAGTCGCTCACCACGGCCATCGGTTCATCCGGATCCTAAAACTTGGGCCAAGATCTTTGCAATATAACGCGGTGCTGTGGTGGAAAGGGACCGGGGGCCACCTGGCCTGATTCTGGTGCCACAAACTGCATGGAGGGAGCAGCCACAGAGAGAATGGTGGGGGTGGGTGGGCTTCCCTTTGCTCCACTGGGACCCCACCCTACCTGCTGGATTGCTGCTTTCACCACCCCCTCCTCCAAACCCTCTTTCCACCAGCCCTCGGCTTGGCCCCCCAGCACTCCCGGCTCCCACTTCCTGTGCCCAAGTTCCTAGGCTCCAAGAGAGAGTCGCACAGGGGGAAAAGGGAAGAAAACCCTCAGGGCTCACCCTGGCCACCCCTCCTCTGTACCTGCCTTCAAGGGTGGGTCCAAACCAGAGGCGGCTGGGCCAAAGCACCCAAGTCACCCAAGAGCTGGTTTGCTAGAAGAGCCTTGCAAATCCCACCTCACAGGTGAGCGAAGCCAAACTGAGGTTAAGATGGACGGGTTCCACCCTCAGTCTGAAGAGGCCGTGTTATTCTCTCCAGGGAAGCTGATGAGGAAGATCCGAGTTGACGGCTGTCTACAGGTGGGTGTCTGTGCCCTCAAGGTGCAGGTCAAGTGGAGGCCTGATGGCCAGTCTGAAGGAAATGGCCATGGTCAGGCCAGCTCTGGGGAGCTCAGAGGGACCCCCATCCCATCACCCCTGGCATGGGTCCAGTAGGAAACCTCCTTTGGGATCCAGAAAAATTAGTCCCAGGTCTCCGATTGTGCAACTGTTGGCTCCCGTGGCCCGTGGGGCCTCCCCTTCGAGCTCAGAGAATCACCAGCTTTGTCATGGTGTCTGCAACCCAGGAAACTGACTTTCCATCCTGGCCTGCAAGTTCCAGTCCATGTTTGTTTTAATCAAATGCTTGATGATCACAATTTGAGGAGTTCCCATTGTGACTCAGTGGGTTAAGAACCCAGGTAATCCCCACAAGGACGCAGGTTCAGTCCCTGTCCTTGATCAATGGGTTAAGGATCTGGCGTTGCCACAAGTATCAGCGTAGGTGGCAGATACGGCTCGGATCCCTCCTTGCTGTGGCTGTGGCACAGGCCAGCAGCTGCAGCTCTGATTCCACCTCTAGCCTGGGAATTCCATCCATATGCCACGGGTGCAGCCATAAAAAGAAAAGAATAAAACAAGCACAAAAGCAAGCGAACAAACAAAAAGCCAATTTGATTTAATTTAAACCACCTGGCTGAGCCAGAGGTGGGAGAAGGGGCCCAAGTGTGACAATCCAGGGACCTCTGATCTCGTTGGGAGGAAAGAACACCTGGTGGGAAGGGACCTCATTAATAAGCGGCACAGAGAAGGAAAAGTGCCCTTTTATGCATAAAAGTCACTGGAAGCCAGTTTCACTAGACCGTGAGGGAGCCGCAGGAGGCAGGGACGGCCTTGCCAAGGGACTGAGGAGGGTCCCTGATTTCTGATCCTTTTCTTCATCCTATTTCCACCTTCCTGTGGTGGTGGGGGGGGTGTGGAGAGCAGAAAAAGAACTGTGCAAGGTCGCCCTGGAAAATACCCTGAAACAGAATCCACAAGATTTATGTGCAGACAGGTAATAACTTTTTTTTTTTTTTGGTCTTTTGTCTTTTTTAGGCACGTGGAGGTTCCCAGGCAGGGGGTCGAATTGGAGCTGCAGCTGCTGGCCTACACCACAGCCACAGCAACACCAGGATCCAAGCCAAGTCTGTGACCTACACCACAACTCAGGGCAACACCAGATCCCCAACCCACTGAGCGAGGCCAGGGATCGAACCCGTGTCCTCATGGATCCCAGTCATGAGGGGAGCTCATGATGGGAACTCCAGACAGGTAATAACTTTAAAAGTGAAAGAAATCTCGGAGATTTATGGTGTTTTTAACAAAGTAGGGGAGGTGGATGGCATTCAGCATGGGACGATGGTAATTACACCACAGGAAACCCACAGCAACTGCAACAAAACCTGAAGAGAGAAAGAAGACAGGCCAGGTACAGTTTGAACACCAGGGGTTCCCAGGGCCTGACACCCCGCGGTCCAGGTGCTGGCGGGGGCTGAGCCTAAAGGAACAGTTTTTGGCAGAAGGTCAAAGGGAGTGAACGGATGTGGAGGGGGGACGGGGTGGGCACGGCTTTCATGTGAAAAGAAGTTTAGCAAAAGTAAAGTTTGTTTGCTGAAGAAAAGCCAGAGGGAGGAGGGCCCTGCAGACACGGGGCCTGTAGCCGGCTGGGCACCCACAGCCTGGAGCTTCCACCCAGCACTACTCCGCCCCGTGGGGCTGAGTCTCTGGTGGAATATGCCAGAAGCCCGCGGGGGCTGGGAGCTGTGTGTCCGCCTCCGTGTTTACCGAGTGCCAGACAGCCTGCGAGCCAGGTGGGGCAGAGGAGTCTGGACCCACAGCAACCCCATCCCTGCCGTGAGCAACCGAAGGAGGGGCTGAGGGGTGCTCTGGGGCCTTGCTGCGACCCGGGGAGACGAAAGTCCTCGAGGCTGCTAGTTACGGTTAGTTACCACTTTAAGCCCAAAGTCTATGGTGACATTTTATTACAGCATAGGCCCTGGACACTATCTCTCAGACCTTTTCTCCTTTCAGAACTGGTCCTGGGGCTCCCGTCATGGCTTAGCGGTAATGAACCTGGCAAGGATCCATAAGGACTCAGGTTCGATCACTGGCCTCATTCAGTGGGTTAAGGATCCAGTGTTGGCATGAGCAGTGGTGTAGGTTGCAGATGCAGCTCAGATCCTGCTTTGCTGTGGCTGTGGTGTTAGGCCAGCAGCTGCAGCTCTGATCTGACCCCTAGCCTGGGAACTTCCACGTGCCAAAGTTGAGGCCCTAAAAAATCAAAACAAAAAAGATTCATAACAAACAAAAACCTGATCCTGCCCCAACGGCAGCTCCCGTGGATGCAGGAACAGACACACTGGGGGCACAGGAGCAGACCCTGGGGACACAGGAGCAGACCCTGGGGACACAGGAGCAGACCCTGGGGACACAGGAGCAGACCCTGGGGACACAGGAGCAGACCCTGGGGGCACAGGAGCAGACCCTGGGGGCACAGGAGCAGACCCTGGGGACACAGGAGCAGACCCTGGGGACACAGGAGCAGACCCTGGGGACACAGGAGCAGAGCACAGAGGTTCACCATGACCCACACGCCCTGCCAGGCATTGCCACGTGGCTTTTGACACAGCTCAGGGTCTGACCACAAGGCCTGTGGGGATGTTACTCCCTGGAGCCCTTAAGCCACACGTTAATAAGTAGCCACATCAAAGAAGGCCTCCAAGCCCATGCTCCCCCGCTGACGGCCTGAGTTGGTTTCCTGCCTCGCCATAGCTTAATCAAAAAATAAATGTATGGAAGGGCCCACTGACCTGTAAACAATGCACGTCAGGTCCTGTCTTCAGGACACTGGGATTCTAGCCAGCTTTTCAAATTGTCTGGTAAAGTCAGAAGTGGACTAGTTCCCTGTTGCTCAGGGTAGGGAACGGAATAACTGTAAATGACTTTTTTTTTGTCTTTTTGCCTTATCTAGGGCCGCACCCGCGGCATATGGAGGTTCCCAGGCTAGGGGTCTAACAGGAGCTGTAGCTGCCAGCCTTCGCCACGGCCACAGCAATGCGGGATCCGAGCCGCGTCTGCAACCTACACCACAGCTCACAGCAATGCCGGATCGTTAACCACTGAGCCACAACGGGAACTCCGTAAATGACTTTTTAACTTCATCTAGTCATGAGCCAGGAGGAGAGTAGGCAGAGCCATTAAGAATGATTGGAGAGAGATTAGCTTGCACTTTGCAATACAAACAGGTTTAATAGACGTGTCTGTGTGCCTTATGCTGGGCTGCCCAAGGGCACACATGCCTCTGCTTTTTCAGTGCTGTGTGTGTACAATACTAAATCATCTGTAAGCTGAGTGCCCCTCCGCGAACTTCTCCAGGTGGTCAGGTGTGCCCTGAAGTGAGTCATCTGTGGGTGTGCAAGAAACATGCTTCCTTCAGAGAGGCGAATCTTTACCCTGAGAGAACACTGAACCCTAACCACGTGACGCAGGTCCCCAGAACTTTGTTTCTTTGGAGAAAGAATTCAGCAAAGAGACCAAGTGTAGTGAGGCAATTGCTTATTTAAGAGAAGACAGGTGTGGAGAAAATACAGGCACAGGCACAGTGGCGCGGGGGGTAGAGAGGGAGAGAGAAAGACAGACATGGAGAGAAACGAGAGGTGGAGAGAGAGGGAGGAAGAGAGCAACCTGTGCTTTCAAGGTCCTTTCAATCACCTGCATGGGGGCGGTCCTTCCAGGCTTCCTTTGGCCAATCGTCTTGCTGGTGTGGCTGTGGCTGGACTGAGGCCCCGCCCTCAAGGTGGACTTTAGCACAAGGGTCTCAGGGGGGTCGACAAGATGGACTCTGGTCTGATACCTCCCCCTTCCTCTGACTCCCGAGGACCCATTCCGCACATGTGCATTCCAGAGGTGTCCTTGACCTCCAGAATGAGAACTAGACGGTGTCTATCTTTTATCCAAGCAGGATGCAGCTGTTATCATCAGGTGTTCTGTCCACAGCGGACAGATGCCAGTACCAGCCTGAGACCCATCTCCCTCTCCTGCTTCAAGGTGAGCCTCTGACGGGAGCCGTCCAGGCACGTGTAAAGTGCTTCCCCCAGAGACGTGAATCCTTACGCTGAGAATGATGCACTTAACCTCAAGCTGCCGCGGTGACTCCTTTACCGAGTCCATTCCAGTCTTCTAAAAGGAAGCAAACAAAACGCTACACCACTTGTTTTTCAAGAGAAGTCAGTTGCAAAGTTAAAAACTAATCAGGCTGCTATAGTGACAGCTGATGGTTGGGGAAAAAAACCTAAAATGGAAATTAAGTCCCATGGGGAGAAAAAGTGTTTTTTTGGTGGGGTTTTGTGTGTGTGTGTGTGTGTGTGTGTGTGTGCTGATGATAAAAATGTAGTTGTATAAAAATCTGCGGTGAATTTGGCCTTGCTTTTCAGCTGTGAGCTGCATAGGTTACACCCTCGCTGGTATCAAGCAGGGAAGGACACCGGGGTCCACACTGACTTCCTCGGACCGGAGTTGAATGGCATTAGAGCAGAGGAGCTCTGAGGATCAGCCAATGGACAAAGAAAGTGTCCGGAGTTGAATGGCATTAGAGCAGAGGAGCTCTGAGGATCAGCCAATGGACAAAGAAAGTGTCGTCTTGCAAACTGGCCCTGGTGGGGGCTGGGCGGACCCGGGGAGCAGCTCTTTCCACGCCACCTGTGAGCAGAGGGGCAGCGAGGCCCCACAACTTCCCCACCCCACACGGTGCCTCTCTCTCTGTCTCTCTCTCTTTTTTTTCTTTCTTGTTTTCTTTTTGGGCCACCCTGTGCCACGCGGAATTCCTGGGCCAGGGAGCAGATCCAGCTGCTGTTGCAACCTAAGCCACAGCTTTGACAAAGCTGAATCCTTTAACCCGCTCTGCTTGGCCTGGGATAGAACCTTCATCCCAGTGCTGCAGAGACGCTGCCAGTCCTGTTATGCCACAGCGGGAACTCCATCTTTTTTTTTTTATGGCCACATCCACGGCTTATGGAAGTTCCTAGGCAAGGGTGTGAATCCCAGCCACAGTTGGAAGGATGGAGCAGAAGAGCTACACAGGTCGCTGTAGAAGTCCCAATAAGGGACCGTAGATAGGGAAACCTAGGGGACTTTGGGAGATAATTTTAAGTTAATAATTGTTCAGGAGGACCATCAGAATGAGGCAGGCTTGCTTGATCAGGTCAAGTGCGAGATATGCCTCCGGCCACTGTGTGGGGGATGGTGCGAGGCCGGCATTCAGGTTCAGACCAAGGGCAGGAGTTTGAAGACTGCTCTTTGATGATTTGCATAAGCACCAAGACAGTCCTAGTTTGACCTTATAGGGTTCAATGCTCTCTTACTGGATACCAAGGAGGAGCTACTATTCGAAGAATGAGGAAGAGGCGGTCTCTTCCCACCCCCAGCCCCCTTGGATGATAAACTGTAGCCACCTGATCCTCGGGGCAGAGGCTCCTTGCCTGCCCGCTTGCGTCTCTCACAAGTGTCCTATCTTCATAAATCTAGTTCTTGCCCGTCACTTTGTCTCTTGCTGAATTCCTTCTGCACTGAGGCACAAAGAACCTGAACCTCAGTAAATCCAGACACCGGGTGAGTAATTCTTTTTTTGGGGGGGGTCTTTTTGTCTTTTAGGGCCACACTCGTGGCATATGGGGGTTCTCAGGTGAGGGGTCCAATCAGGCCTGTAGCCACTGGCCTACACCACAGCCACAGCATTGCGGGATCTGAGCCGCATCTGCAACCTGCACCACAGCTCACAGCAATGCCAGATCCTTAACCCACTGAGTGAGGCCAGGGACCGAACCTGAGTCCTTATGGATGTTAGTTGGGTTTCCTAACTGCTGAGCCACGACAGGAACTCCTGGGTGAGTGATTCTAATTTAAAAACTGGGTTTGATTCCCAATTTGGGTTCTGGCCAGGTTCGAGTCATAAGTGTTATCAGTTTCACAGCTGCAGTGATGCCAGCTCCTTAAGCCACTGTGCCACAGCAGGAACTCAAAGTTCCTCTCTTTTAAATGAAGTTTCAATGTTTCTCTAAATAGAAAAGCAGGGTTCCCTCCAGGGATATTAGGGCAGAAAAGCAGTCAGACTCTGGTTACTTCACAGTCAGCTCGGCTCCTAGACCTAACTCCACACCTGATGGTCAGGCTGCCCAGTTCCTGGGGCTGAGGCTCACTGAATTCCAGGAAAAGGTGTTAAAGATGTTGACTTGATCCACATCTTTGTTCCCTTCCAGATTTCAGCAAAATGGGCAGAAAAGGGGTTTTCAACGAGGCAGGAGCCAGGGAGAACGGGGGAGGGGGTGATGAGACAGCTCAGCAGACCTGCAGAAGGAAGTACTAGGTGTCCCCGAGGGAGGTGGCAGTGGGAGCAGGTCGGTGGGTGGGTGGGGCTAGAAACAGGAAGGTGGGTGACCTGTCCTGCACAGGTGGTGGAGACGCTACCGAGGCAGAAACCCTGATCCTCCCTCATGCTTCCTGCTTTCTCCAAACGGAGGTGGAGGGGGTGGACAGAAGGCTTCAGGGTGGTCTGAGGGGGCGGGGCCTCGGCACCCAGCAGTCAGGCCCGTACCCCAGGAAGGAGGCTGGGGGGGCCCCAGCCCAGCAGCCAGCAGGAACATCCGAAGGATACTGAGAACCAAAGACCCCAGGCTGGCCTGCTGTCCCGCAGCAGAGAGCCCAAAGCTGGCTAATCTCAGAGGTTCTGATCAGGTTTTTTCATCTCCTCACACCTGGGCAGACATTGAAGCTACCCCGAGATCTGGGTAAAGCCTCCACGTGAGAGAGACAAAAGCAGACAAACCTAAAGCCGAAGAAAGTAACTTGTAGACTCTGGTCTCACAGGAGAAGCAGCGGCGTCTAAGGAAAGAACAAGTCTCTCACACAACGTACCAAAGGAGCAATGAGGGAACAAAAGTAAGTTTTGGAAATTAAGAAATGGTGGCAGAAGTTAAAAAACAAAGGATAGATTTGGGAGTAAAGCTGAGGAAATTTCCACAAAAGCAGAAGGAAAAGTGGGGAAAAATCAACCCACAGCACAAACAAAGGGAAAACAGCAGAGGCCAATTAGAAGACGAGGCCCTGACCTCAGCACTCATACGACACGGGTTCCATTTGGGGAGAAAACAGGAGAGGAACTTGGAGAAGGAACAGGGCCCCCTGCGCCCCCATGACGGTGGATGCGGAGTCACACGGCGGTACAAAGTCACAGATGTCAGATATTGGGGAACGTGAAGAGCTTCTAAAGAGGAAAAGAGACGGAAGATTAACTACGAAGATTTCAGCACTGGTTGCTTAAAGAATACAATTTCCTACCTAGAATGTTATACCCATTCAGACACGCATTAAGAGGGGGAGTAAAATGGAGACAATTTCAGACATTCGAGGCCTAAAGCATCTGCTGCGCACGGATTCCTGGTGTTCTTCAGTGTTCCTGAGGGTGTCCCTGACAGAAGCAAAGGATAAACCAAGAAAGCAGGAAGCTGGGGTCCTGGGAACCGCAGTCTAATTCCAGAGAAGAGACAGACGCTCCCTCTGCCCAGAGCCCCAGGCACGGAGCAGACGCTCCCTCTGCCCAGAGCCCCAGGCACGGAGCGGCCCCTCCCGGGCAGGAGCACTCAGCTGCCTTTGCACCGGCGACTTCTGAGCTGGGACTGATCCTGAGTGGCTCCAGAGTAGCCTTGGCCAAAGTGACATTTGGGGTGATTTGGAGGGTGCAAGTGGGATGGCAGCCACACTCCCGGGGGCAGAAGGGGGATGCTGGGCATGGGACCTGTCACCCCTGTGCCGGCTCCTCTGGCTTCTCCAGACCCCAGGGAAACAAAGATGTGCATGAAGGGAGGGTGACCCTAGGGCCTCAGAGTGAACTGAATTTACGTGCATAGGTTAATAGAGCGTAGGTGCTGAAAGCAAGCGGCTGTTGGGGAGGGTACAGGCACGGAAGCCGGTTGTGGGATGGGCTGTGTCGGGGGCTGGGGAGCAGCGGGGGGGTTCATCTTCCAAGGAGGAAGCCCTTAGCTGTGCCCTAAACTGAAGATCCAAGGTGTAGGGATGGGAGTTCCCGCTGTGGCGCACGGGTTAATGATTGAGCCGCTGGTTCAGTCCCTGGCCTAGTGCAGTAGATTAAGGATCTGGCGTTGCTGCAGCCGAGACATGGGTCACAGCTCCGGCTCAAATTCCATCCCTGGCCCAGGAACTTCCATATGTGGTGGGTGCAGCCGAAAAACGGAAAAAAAAACAGACGGTGCAAGGTATGTAAGTTGTTGGAAGAGACGCAGGCTATTCCAAAATAATCAGCCAATGGAAAAGAAAGTGTTTGCCTCTAAGGATCAAAAGGCGGATGGCTGGGGTGGGGTGGGGGGTGGGGGAGGTGGGATTGCTGCCTTCCTAGGGTCACCCTTCTCTGCACCCTTCTCTGCGCGTGTCCATGCATATACTGACATTTTGGAATGAAAGTATCCATTGACTGTGTTCAATTGTTAAATATGTTACAGAACATTAATTCGCCATTAACATTATGTTTCCAGGGGATTAGATAAAGTGACATACTCAAAACGTGGATACAGAGGGCGGGACACGACGTTGCACGTACCTCGTGAGCCCAATAATGGGACCAAACTACGCTGAGAGCAAGGCTGAAAATAACTAACATCAGGGTGTTAACTGCAGTGAGCCTGGGTGGTAAGACTCTGAACTTTGCATGTTATTCTGTGCTGCCCAAGTGATCTTTAACATGCCCAGACTGCTCCTACAGGAAAACGTACAGGTAATTACCTTTAAGTTCACACATGAAAAAAATCCCCCACTGAAATCAGTCAGCCTGCTTTCTTACCTAACCGTATAAAACGTGAACAGCACTAGATGTAAAGAGAGGTTTTCGGAGTTCCCTTCGTGGCTCAGTGGTTAACGACTCCGACTAAGAACCATGAGGTTGCGGGTTCGATCCCTGGCCTTGCTCAGTGGGTTAAGGATCCGGAGTTGCCGTGAGCTGTGGTGTAGGTTGCAGACGTGGCTCGGATCCCGCGTTGCTGTGGCTGTGGCGAAGGCCGGCAGCTACAGCTCCTGTTAGACCCCTAAGCCTGGGAACCTTCATATGCCGTGCGTGTGGCTCTAGATAAGGCAAAAAGACAAAAAAAAAAAGAGAGAGAGGTTTTCTCTCAAGTTCGCTGCTGAGCTGCTCAGCCAGTTGCAGGCACCACGTCGGACATGGGGAGGGGGCCAAGATCCCAGGACTCCCTTGGGTTACAGCGAGGGGCCAAAGTTTTCTCTCTGCTGAAGTGTTGCACTTGTTCTTGCAGCCTGGCGTTTGGGGGTACCAAGTGGGAGATGATTTAGGGGCCTCTCCTGCATCTGCGGTTCTTCCTTAACTCCACAAACGTTCCTTCCTTTGCTCATTCAGTCCACAAATGTGAGCTCACACGCTCGGCGACGCTCCGTGCTTCCTCCCCAGGAAGGAGACACTGGAGCACACGACGGCGCAGGGACCGACCTGGGAAGGGCCGTGAGGAAGGCTTCCGAGGGACGTGAGGCCGTGGGAGACTTTGCATCTGCCCACGGGGCCAGTCTGTGAAATATTTTCCTGGATTCATCGTCCCCTGTGTGATTCACCATTTCACAGAAGTGGACTCTTTAAAATCAGTGTTGTGGAGTTCCCGTTGTGATGCAGCAGAAATGAAACCGACTGTATCCATGAGGGTGGAGGTTCGGTCCCTGGCCTCGCTCAGTGGGTTAGGGATCTGGCGTTGCTGTGAGCTGTGGTGTAGGTTGCAGACGTGGCTCGGATCCCAAGTTGCTGTAGGCCGGCAGCTGTAGCTCAGATTCGACCCCTAGCCTGGGAACCTCCATATGCTAGGAATGTGGCCCTAAAAAGAGAAAAAAAAAGTCACATTTAGCAGCCTAGTCTCTGAACAAAGCAGATGCTTGATGTTGGACCAAGACCAGGGTCTCCTTGTTCAGTAGGATGTGGGGCGAAGTCGTCTTAATAATTCACTAAAACAAGTTGGTCCCATAGATCTGAGCGGCCATGTAGCTGCTGAATCACTTTATTTACAGCCAGAGGTGACTGTACAGAACGAACTGAGTGGGCTGAAAAACACAGTGTCATTTCTAACAGGCAGGAGTTGGGCTAGTGTTACTCAGTACTTAGACCAAGCTCTGGGCTAAGCAGCGGACACGGCTGACAAGTGGGGGCCTTGCTGTTCACTGACCAAGGACAGCAGCTCAGAATTCGAGTTCCGGTTGGTGATGGAGGCTGGACTGGGGAGAACACAGCCGAGCAGGGCGAGCAGACAGAAGGCAGCCATCCACCTGCCAGGGCCCTGGGAGGACCAGACCAGGGCTAACGCAGCCTGAGCAGGATGGAGGGAGCAGATCAGAAAATGTCCAGGAGGTAAGACCGGCAGGATTCGGGGGCTAAGAAAGAAAGCCGGACCATGAGCTCCTTCGACGGAGCAGGTGAGCAGACAGAAGGCCACCATCGCCTGGGAAGGTCCCACTGGGCTCAGAACGAGGGAGGAGCCGCTTCTGGAGGGAGGACAAGTTTGCATTGGCTGCATCCATGAGCCTTTTCGACCAACGCTTTACACTCAGTGGGACACAAGAACTGTAGCTCACAGGATGAGGCTGGAGCTGAAAGCTGACAAGCGGGAGTGGTCAGCCTGTGTGTAGGCCACAGCAAAGCACCAGGGAAAGAAGACACGGGGAGCCTGAGGGGTCACAGAGCATTTCAGCAGGAAGAAGGAGGAGTGGTCGCAGGCGCAACGCACTCCCGGCTCCAGGGAGTAATAACTGGACTGCACCTGTCAGCTTGGCGGTCGGGAGTCCCGGAGCCCTAGGCAAGGACAGTTTTGGAACATAGGAGAGCTACAGCCACATGCTGGCAGGGCCAAGAGTGTGCGCGACCTTCCCATCATGGGATCAGCACAGCCCTTGAGGAGGACCCCGATCACCATTCGGATGAGCCCAGGGAGGCTTGATGGGGAGCGAGCGGTCAGCAGAGCACAGGCAGGAGCTCCAAGCAGGAACTCTACCTCCCAGGTCCTGGGGCCTCGACGGAGAGGACAGGACAGAGCCTACCCCCGCCGAGGCACCTTCTGGATGTCCCACACTTCTGCTCTGGCTGGGAGGCAGTTCTGGAGGGGGGCCGCCCCCAGCCGAGAGGTGCCTTGAGGGACGGGAGCTGAGCCAGGAGGCTGGGCAGCAGCTCCCGCTCACGTGTCCGCATTCAGGTTTTCTTCTGCCGCCCGCAGTTTTTGAGCACAGGAGGTAGCCCAAGTGTGAGGGCAAACCAAATACTCTTCAAAGGTAAACGCCCCCAAGACACACTAGCGCTGGGAAATGGGACACGCTCCTGCCTTAGATACACTTCTTATGCGGTGGTTCCCATTGTGGCGCAGCGGAAACAAATCTGACTAGGAACCATGGGGTTGCAGGTTCAAACCCTGGCCTCACTCAGTGGGTTACGGATCCGGCATTGCCGTGAGCTGTGGTGTAGGTCGCAGACGCGGTTCAGATCCCACATTGCTGTGGCTGTGGTGTAGGCCGGCAGCTGTAGCTCCGATATGACCTCCTAGCCTGGGAACCTCCATATGCCGTGGGTGCAGCCCTAAAAAGAAAAAAAAAAAGCAAAATTCTCTCGTAAGTATGGTAAAATCCCACTAATAAACTTTTGTGGAATATAACTCAATAGACTGATTTTTCTTTTCTTTTGCTTTTTAGGGTCACACCCTCGGCATATGGAGGTTCCCAGGCTAGGTGTCCAGTCGGAGCTATGGCTGCTAGCCTACGCCACAGCCACAGCAACGCAGGATCCGAGCCGTGTCTGCAATCTACACCACAGCTCACAGCAATGCCAGATCCTTAACTCACTGAGGGAGGCCAGGGATTGAACCCGCAACCTCACGGTTCCTAGTTGGATTTGTTTCCACTGTGCCACGATGGGAACTCATTTTATTTTTTAGCTGTGCCCACAGTATTCAAAAATTCCTGGACTGGGGATCGAACTTGAGCCACACCAGCAACCTGAGCTACAGCAACAGGGGATCCTTAACTCGCTGTGCCACATGGGGACTCTCGACCCCTAATTTTACATGTTTATGCTATGGGCTCGTATTCCCCATATGCTGAGGGTAACTGATAACAGAGCACCCACCATGGGTATTAAAAAAAAGCAAAACAAGAAAAACACAGGGGTTCCTGTCATGGCTCAGTGGAAATGAATCTGATTAGGAACCATGGGGTTGTGGGTTCGATCCCTGGCCTCACTGAGTGGGTTAAGGATCCAGCGTTGCCGTGAGCTGTGGTGTAGGTCGCACAAGCGGCTTGGATCTGGCGTTGCTGTGGCTGTGGTGAAGGCCAGCAGCTGTAGCTCCGATTAGACCCCTAGCCTGGGAACCTCCATATGCCGTAGGTGTGGCCCTAAAAAGACAAAAGACGAAACAACAACAACAACAAAAAAACATCCGATGTCATAAGCTTCCTCTGATTTGAGCAATGCAGTTTCCTGGAAGAAACTCAGGGTAAACTCTGAGCAGGTAACTGGACGTGGGCTTGTTGTGGGGGCTGCCAGGTGAAGGCTCAGCTCCTGGGATGGTGGGTCCTGGTTTCGGGGATTTGGGCCCAGGCCACCTTTTCAGACACTAATTAGATAGCAGGAAACGGTCACCAGCACACGCTAGTAATCCCCCACACAGCCCAGGGGCCTCCCCCCACCCCCGGCCTGCTTATCACCTCCAGAAAGTTGATTTCAACAAGCTGTGTAGCTTGATGACTGTTCCTCTCCAGAGCGTCAGCTTCTCCAGGCAGAGATGGGCTATTTCTTCTGCATGGCACCAGCGCCTCCGGTTGAGCCTGGTTCCTAGCAGTGCTCCATGGCATCTGCTGAGTGAGTGAGTGATGGGGTAAACACATCAACGATGGAGCAGGCGATTCTGGAGTGGGTGTCCAGAGTTTTCTTCCTGCTCACCTAACAGGAGCTTAGTATTAGAACAGACTTTATGTGACGATGTCCAGATTATGGTCAGTTGCACTCACTGGAAATTGCTGATCTGCTAGGAGAACGTCCCTCTCAATCTGGGCATGTTTCCTACGAGCTCGGGAGTGCTCTGTGATCACTTGCAGTGCTGTGGCTCCACGGAGCTGAGAGCTGGGATTGCCCCATCCTGTATGGACTCCCAGCCAAGTACCTGTGTGCCCTCCACCCAAGAGGGCAGGCAGGTTGGAGCGCGGGCATCTGAGTCCTGCAAGTGTTTAAATTACACTCCATGCCTCACAGAGCCTGAGACCCATGTACCCAACATGCTCTGTAATTTTTTTTCTTTATATGGATGTTCCCAGGCTAGGGATTGAACCCCCACCACAGCAGCGACCTGAACCACAGCAGTGACAATGCCGGATCCTTAACCCTCTGAGCCACCATCGAACTCCCCATGCTCTGCCATCTTGATTCATATTCTTATTTTTTTAATGCCATTTTTCACCTGCTTCAGTCTTTTAGGAAATGTGCCAAATAGAAATTAGGTATCTTCAAAACTCTAGAGCCTTAAATGATGAAGATAAGAAATAGGAGCTCCCATCGTGGCTCAGCAGAAATGAATCTGAGACTAGGATCCATGAGGACCCAGGTTCGATCCCTGGCCTCGCTCAGTGGGTTAAGAATCTGGTGTTGCCGTGAGCTGTGGTGCAGGTCACAGACATGGCTCGGATCCTGCATGGCTGTGGCTATGGTGTAGGCTAGCAGCTGTAGCTCCAATTCAACCCCTAGCCTGGGAACCTCCATTTGCTGTGGGTGTGGCCCTGAGGAAAAAAGAAGACAAAGAGATAATCTCTTATTTCTTTCTTTCTCTTAATCAATGGAATTACTTTGTATGCTCATTTTCATTGGATATGACGACCGAAAATTGCACATGCTGCAACCATCCAGCACATTTCTTGGTGGAAACCGCTTTGTATTTTTCAAAAAGAGAAAAACCTTTCTGGCTTCTACTATAGCACCCACCTTCTGTGCCCATTCTAATATGTTCTCCTTTTCCCCTCTCTTTTGGCAATATCAATGTCATCTCTTTTTGGTAAATTTAAAGTCACCATGAATTTCCAATAGAAAAAAAAAATTACACTGAAGACAATCTTTATCCTCAAACACAGTTAAAATGAACAGGCCCAAAGGTCAAAATTACACACAATAGAAATTCTAGATTAGCCCAGAGTACATAGTTCCTGTTTGCCTTCCTAGGTTCCTAATTTAACAATTTTAGGAATTGTCCTTTGTCACAGACCTTCAGTTTGGACTCAGCATGGGCTGAATAAAGGTGCAAACCTTAACATTCAGGTTAAAAATCCTCATTGAAGCCTCCTCTGTCTGGATGGTCATCAGGTAGTGGTAAGCTGGGAAGGGGGGTTCTGCTCGTGGGGACGGTGCGGGCTGGGGAGAGTCTGCTCCCGGGTCCCTTGCCTGTCCACGCATTTCGGCCTGTTTCCCTCTAAACTGTTACTTGTCATGGGTGAAGTAAACTGCTTATATCTGGGCGGAGGAGACCACATGGAAGAGGAGAGGGCAGAAATTGAGGCTGGAGTTGTGTGGGGTGTATGGCTGTCTGGAGTTATAGGGATGTATAGGTGTCTGATTTGTTGGGGTGCAGGGTGGTGTGTGGGGATTCTGGGGGAGGGAAGGGAAGCCAGTGCTGTGACTCACCCTGAAGGAGATGTGGGGAGGGGAGGGGAGGGCAGGACCGGGCAGGAACAGCGAAAGGGATTCATAGCTAAACGAAGGCGCAGCCCTGCCCGTGGCCATCTCAGTGGGGGGTCCCTGAGTGCACGCATTTTGATTAATGGTATTTTAATGCTAATTGAACTTTCTGGCGTTCCAGGGCCCAAATGCTCTAGGTGTTCTGAAAGAAGGAAGACACCCCCACCCCCCACCCCGCAAAAATCGAATCAATGCCTTTGCTAATGCCACAGGGCGTCTTCGGGCAGGAAGTCGGAGCCAGGTGCGTGGGGCGGCAGCAGAGGGGCCACCTGCGTGGCCGGGGCGCTCGGTGCGGGGAGAAGCCTCCAGGTGGCGCAGGCGAGTCTGCGCAGAGGCTCTGGGACGCGTTTCCCAGCTCGCACCGAGGAGCAGTCAAAGGAGAGTGGAGTCGGGGAGCCGGAGCGGAGCGGAGTGGGGCGCAGGGGAGAGGGGGCTGACAGCGGAGCGGAGCCCGGCCCAGGCAGCCCCCTCGGCCGCCGGCGGCGCCAGCACCTGCCTCTGGGATACGGCCAGGCGGCCACCTGTGAACCCAGGGGCCCCAGGGAGCGGGGGCCTGGCTTTTTCCAGGGCCACCTTCTGGGATTGGAAGCGAGCCTCCACCGGAGTCCAGGTAAGGCTGGTCCGTCTGTTTCGGTTCCCTGAAGTCTTTGGCTGTGGCTGAGACTTGGGTGTCACTGCCGGGAGACAGCCCGAGTGCATTTTTGAGATGCGTGTCATTTTTGGGTTGCGTTTGAACAAGCTTTCCCGGTTGCCGTCCGTCTGCGCTCCTGGTTCTGAGACCTGAGATTGTTCCTTTGTTTTCGAGAAAACACCCGAAACCCCATTTTACTGTTGGCTGTGCATTTGGCGAAGGAGCCAAACTCTGTGTGAGCTTAACAGGCTTGAGATTTGGGCCCCCGAGACCCGGGGTCTCCGGGAGCCTGAAAGTGTGGTCTCAGGGGAGGCGAACTGCCGCTGGTCTTGAGTTGGGCTCTGAACCCGTGTCCCACAACGGGTCCCCTCGGAGACCTCCCTGGGTGGTTCTGAATCAGGTCTGAGGCCCGAGA
Organism: Catagonus wagneri; assembly: GCA_004024745.2. Classification (NCBI taxonomy): domain Eukaryota; kingdom Metazoa; phylum Chordata; class Mammalia; order Artiodactyla; family Tayassuidae; genus Catagonus; species Catagonus wagneri. The sequence continues at coordinate 8,607,060 of PVHT020003144.1, read as the reverse complement.
TCGTGGCCCGTTTTGAAGTGGGGGCGGGGGAGAGTGCGAGGGTGGGGACGTGTCTGGCGGTGTCCCCTCTCACTTCCAGCCTGGAGTTTCCCCTGGACACCCTGACAGTTTAGGGGGCAGCTTGGGTCGACTCCCCATCGTTCCGCAGTAGCTGCACCTGCTCGGCGGAGGCTGGAGGTGTCAGGACGGCCAGGACAGCAGATGAGGGTCCAAAAGGGACCGTTAAAACCTTACCGGGTTGACTGAGGAGACACGTTAGCAGAGCAGAGGCCCTCCTCAGGGCAGTGTGACGGAGCTGGGGTGCTCAGGATGGGAGGTGAGGAGGTGAGCGCGAGGAGGGGGCACAGGCCCCCCAGCCCCGTGGTTACGAATCCACATTTTGAAACGTTCTCCAACCCAGAGTGAAACCGCAGCTAATCCGAAATATTAGAAAGGTGAAAGTCCATAACAAACTAAAAGAAAAGGGGGATCAATTCAATAAGAAGTATTTCCCACCCAGTTTGATGCTGTGAGATTCTAAGTCGTTGCCACTTCGAACCTTCCCCCCGAGGGAGCTGGGCTGTGCCGAGAGTGACTTTTGTGACAGCACTTTTGGAGGGTAGTCCTGGAAGCACATGTCTTCGGGAGGAAAGGGTAAATAAAATTTCCCTGAAATGTATGATTTTCATTCTCTGGCCACGATCCAGTTTCTAAAAGTAAACAAGGTTTTCATTCTGTGAAAGATGCGTATTTGTGCAGCGCAGAGGTGTGGGGTTCACCTTCCTCCTGAGTGTCACTGTGTCCCCTGCAGAGGCCGCTCTGCTGACCCTCCTTCTGGGTGTCACTGTGTCCCCTGCAGCACCCACCCTGCTCACACCTGTTCTGACCCCCACTTCCCAGGGTGCAAACCACACTGACTTTTGACTGCGGAGCAGCTCCCTGTCAAAATTCCTTAGGTCTCAAAGACCACATGAAAGCCAGGTCACCCGAGTCTTCTTTCTGGGTCCAGGTGAATGACTTTTGTGGTTTCTAAAAAAAAAAATGAAGTACATTCTCAAGGAAATGCCCAGGAGCCCAGCTTCAAAGACTCAGGTGAACCTGAAATTCAAACACAGAAGCTGTAAACAGGATGGTGCTTTGGAAACCAGCCCTGCGGTCTGCCCCCCCACCCCCCGGTCCTGCCCATGCTTCTCTCAGCGGCTTTCCTCCCGCCTGGTTTCCTCAATTATCCAAGCGGACACCTGCCTGCATGTTGCTTTGATGCTGTTTTAGGCTCTGCCTAGGCAATCCCACCCACCAATAGTATCATTAATTAACTTGCATTAAGCTCACTTAGCACATTAGATCAATTAGGAAACAAAGGCCCAGCGCTCACTTCTGAGCCCCGCCCCCATCACTGCTGAGAGTGCTGTTCACCTTGAACTCACACCCAAAGGCAGGGCTTTTATTCCATCTCCAAGAATTATTTCCCTAAAAAGTAAAGTGAGGGGAATGACCTGACATCCAGGTGCTCAGCTGTGCCCTTCCTTTCACCTCACTTTGCAGACTTCTCACGCGCCTTCCCAGCTTTTCAAATAAGGGGATCGAGGCTTAGAAGGGGGAAGGGACTTGCCCACCGCCACAGGGCTGGTGATGATCGAGACAACTGGTGCCAACGCATGCTGTGTTCCTCGTGGGTGGTTGGGGCGGCTGAATCCAGACAGACCCTCTGTCCCCGCCTCTGTGGGGATAAGCAGGGGAGGTGCTGGGCCCATGCCAGGTATGACAGGTAGAACCCTGGTCTGGGGTCGTGTCGGTCCAGCTGCCATGCCCTTTGCGAGTCACCTCCACCGAGGCTAGTGACAGAGGGAAGCTGGAGAGGAAACGCGCCCTTGCTGTGCACCTGTAGTGCAGTTGCCACCGTCACTTCAGGGGGTTCAATCTCGTAGCTCTGGCAGCTAAGAGGAAATTCTGCGTGGCCCTGGGGCCAGGGAGCACCAACAATGAGACTGCACTGCACGCACCACTCACCACTGTCTGTCCCCAGGGCACCGGGCTTCGCCCAGGCAGGTAACCCAGCATTGTCGCAGCTCAGGAGAAGCTCCACCTGGGTCTTGGAAGCAGGTTGGTCCTCGCCAGACAGCGCACAAAGGGTCCTCGCTGCCTCCCCCGCGGGGAGCACACTCGCTGCACCAGTGGCCGGGGTGGAGGATTCCTTCATGTCAGAGAAAGGCCACCTGCCCTTCTGATCACACCGTGGGGAAGGGGCTGCCTGGCCTGCAACGCACCCTGGCCACAAGCAGGCAGATCCTCTGCAAAGCCGCTCTGGGTGCAGAGACAAGGCGTCTTCAAGGCTGGGCGCCCAGGGCCCCACTGCTCAGCCTCGAGGTGCACCAGGCACACACCGGGACCCCCAGAAATGCCCGGAGGCCTGGGCACATGGTTCTCACAGAACGGACCCCAGGAAGCCTCTCTCCGTCTCTAGCAGACGGTCTCTGGGAAGCGGATGGTGGGGATGAGCCCCACACAGGGAGCCGCACCCGCAGCGAGAGTGCACCCCCCAGCCTTGTGAGCTGGGGTCCCTGCCGTCCACAGGCAGCGGTCACGCTGTGCTCTGCTCTCGGCTGGGATGGGCCCTGCTGGCCAGTCACTCTCCCGATGGACTCAACAGCTGCAGCCGGGCTGCTATTGTGGGGCCTCAAGGGCCTGGTGCTGGGAAGCTGGGCTCTCGGCGGTGTTTCCAGACCCTCGGGAGCGACACTGCTCAATGACACCGCTGAGAGGCTGGGTACAGCAGCTAAAAGTGAGCCCAATTACTGAAGTAAGATATTAGTCTCCTGAAAATAATAGGGAGAGAATTCTGCCAACAGCACCGTCACCCTGGCAGAAGGCACTTTCTCAGGATGTGAAGGCAGACACGCGGGGCTGGATTATAAAGGCAAACCAGGAGGCTGTGGGTCGAGAGCTAGCAGGCCAGACCTTTCCATGGAAATGTCCGTGAGCCATATTTCCAGTTCCACATTTTTTTTTCTTTTTCTTTTTTGTCATTTTAGGGCAGCCCCTGTGGCGTCTGAAAGTTCTCAGGCTAGGGGTTGAATCAGAGCTGTAACTCCCAGCCTACACAATAGCCACAGCAATGCGGGATCTGAGCCGCATCTGTGACCTACACCACAGCTCATGGCCACGCCGGATCCTTAAGCCACTGAGTGAGGCCAGGGATTGAACCTGTGTCCTCACGGATGCTAGTCAGGCTGATTACCACTGAGCCACAATGGGAACTCCCCAGTTCCACATTTCTTAAACTTCGTGCCCAGGGGAGGGAAGGTAGGATTTCATGGTGGTTTTAATGCATGTTCATTCATTCACCCAACGCGCCTTTTCTAAGCATCTGCTCCACAGCAGGCACTGCCCTGGGACGCGGGGACATGGTGGCACCTCGTGCGGTGGGGGACATGCCCTTGCTTTGTGACGTTTGGCTTCTGGGGAGGAGAGAGGAGCCACAGTCCAGAGACGTGACACTGCAGTAAAGTCAGTGCCGGGAGGAGATACCCAGGCGAGCAGGGAAGAGCCTCGGTGAGAGGCAGAGGCCCCCGAGAAGGTGGAATCTGAGGGGTGCGCTGAGCAGAGCCCTGGGGAGGGGGGCGGGGGGACCTGAGACCTCCCACCCCAGCGGGAAGTGGTTATGATTACGACAAAGGGAACGTGGGGTGAACTGGAGGAGGTGAGAGAGGAGACCCCGGACAGAGAGAGCGAGCAGGGCTGGAGGACATCGAGGGCGGTGGGAAGACAAACAAAACTGGACAGCGACTCAGGGCTGCCTGTGCCGTTCGGGGACCGTCAGTGCCCACAGCGCCTCAGGTGGGAGAGTTTGAAGCCCACCCCGCATCCCTCTGTCTGCAGGTAGCCTCTTCCTGCGAGCACTGGTGTGACCAGGGGGCAGGGGAGCTGGTGCAGCTGCTGGGCTGGGAGGCAGGCAGCAGGAGCAGCTGGCCTTTCAACCCAACCTCTGCTCTCTTCGCGATTAACAGTGACAAAGGGCCCTCTGTCGAGAAAAATTTTAAAGACTCCAACTTGAACCATGCTTACGTTTTAAAAAGTCTCAAACTAGAAAGAAAACACTTTACATTCTGGTAGAGTCCGACACAGCCTTCCACCCCTTTGCAACCCTGCCGGATACTCCTGCAGTCAGTCAGCCTTGAGCCCTGAGCCCCTCGCCAGCTCCGCTCGCTCGCCAGCCCTCTCCAGCCCTGAGAGCTGGAGACGAGCTTCTGGGCACTGGGGGAGAGATGAAGTTTCGGGAGAGCCGTTGAGGAACTGACTTAGCACTCGCTGGGCCTTTCAGAGCTGCTTCTGTCCATTGTACTTGGCCCTTGAGGAGTTAGGGATTGCGGGTTCCCTATCCAGCATGTGACCGTCAGCCCCTGGCGGTTCAGTTTGCCCCCAGGTAACAGGGCCGTGGAGCTGGATGGGGCAGGAAGTCAGGAAGCCCGGGCCGGTGAGAGCTGGTGGAGGGACGCGTCCTGAGCGAGGAGGGGGCGTTCAGCATCTGGCCGGGCTCCATCTGTGCCAGACACCACGGGGCGAGGAGGGGGTGGGGGGACTGGGACACAAATGTCTGTCGGTTTAGCTGATGTGGTTTACCTGGTAGATGTGCTTTTACGGTCTAATATTTTGATGGAGGCCTGTGTTCTAGCCTTGCAAATATTACCTCTGGCCCAGAAAAACCCTAGTCCTTAAAAAGATTGAAATGCGCTTTCTCGAAGGCACCTCAGGACTCCCAAGGTTCATCTCCTTTAGATTCAGTTCATAGTAATGGCTTGAAATGGCTGTTCCTAAAATTTCCTGCCCGCACTGAAGAAAATCAGAGTGGACCCTCTGGGGCTGTTTAAATGCTTTTCTCTTCAGAAAGACAGGGGTGCAAAGCACATCTGAAAAGGACACAGATTTACGAGGGGTGGTTTTCTGCGGATGGGCCCCTTTGTGGGAGATCAACCTGCCAACAAGGGTTTAAGTTCAGCAGAACCACTTTTCCATTTTAGCTCACTCCTAGAGGGACTCGCAGAGGGACCGTCCCTGACAGGTGTGAGCGCCCAACTGGCATCTCATCTGCCCAGTGGCCTCCGGCAGGGTTGGGCCCGTGCCCGCGACCCCTGAGCTCCAGGCAAATGCCTCGATGCCTGCTGGCTCATTTAAGCCACTTTCTCTTCATTTTGGGGACGGGGGAGAGCGAGGCGAGGTTGTTGCAGTGACTGGGGACACAGTTTTGAGTCGACTAAAAACCAAGAGACTAAACTCTCTCCGACACTGCTGCCTGCGGGTTCCCCAGGAAAATCATCATCCAGACAGACCACACGCAGCTCTTGCCCGACCTCCGGGACTGGCCGGGGGCAGGGGGGCGGGGCTGAGAATATTCCTCCGAAGGCTTTCCCAGTTGCTGCTCTTGAAGGCAAATATTTATTTCGTGAAGATTGCAAAACTCAGAGCAGTAGAATGTTGGGCTCTCCTTGCGGTTACAGAACCCACAGAATCGAGACACCCACCAATGTGGGTCATGCTCCCCGAGGACCCAGCTGCTTGCCTCCCGCAGCGTCAACTGAACAAAGCAGGGCCCGCGGAGACCAGGCCCCCGTCGGGCTTCGCGTCCGTCCGCAGCCACCCTGGGTCTCCTCTGGAGCCTGGACAGCATGTTGTGTGTCCTCCTTGTGTTCCTGAAGGGCACTTTGGGGCCCCTGGAGGCGTTCTTGTGCTCCAAGCCCTGCTCAAAGCTTTGCAAGGGGTCCTCAGAGAAACACGAGGCCTGAGCTTGGTTCCTGGCCCAGAGAACGGAAAGGAAGGAGGACACACAGCCTCGGTCACAGAAACAAAAATTCCTCTGGGGACTGGATGCAGCAGCGCCCAGGCTCTGCCCTGCATGGTGGCTGTGGGCTCAGTGTCCTGAGAATGTGGGCGGCGGCGGGGGGTGGGGTCCCTCTGGTCTATAGCACAATCCTGGCACACAGTAGGTGCTTGATAAATGTCCGTGTAAACCAGCCTTTCCTGGACACCCACTGCGTTCATTTACTTTGCGTGATGATCTGTGAGCTCCTTCAGGGTGTGTGCTGGGGGCTTGGATTTAAGTGAGGCCCAGGAGCTCGTCCTGCTTAGTGGCAGCATCCTCGCTGGGACACTTCACGCCAGGGTCTCCCACTGCCCCGGGCTCCTCTGGAGGTGAGGTCTGGGGTGGGGGAGTTGTCAGCCTGTTCAAGAGGACCCCGCAGTACCGGGCAGGTACCCGAGGGGGACAGGGCCCCCATGGAGGATGGTGCCTGGTCGGCCAACCGCTCTGTAACACCCCGACCACACTCCGGCTGCCCCTCTGCACCCCCACTCCAGCCACGAGGGGCTGCATCTGCTGTTCCTGCCGCCCAGAAGCTCTTGCGGGACTCCCGTGTGCCATCCGCTCAGGTCTCTGCTGCCTGTGCCCGTGTTACAGAAATCCTCCCCGGACCTACTCTGCATGAGACAGCAGCTCCCACCCCCAAACCCCCGCGCGAGGCACTGCTCGCTGTGTCACCTAAGTGTCACTGCACGTGTGCGAGCTTAGACTTGGCGGGTGACCGTGAATCACTGCAGAGACCGGAGGCGGGCACCGTTGGGGAAGGGGCTTCCTCCTGTGCCCTCAGGAGCCGCCCAGGGAGATTTCAGACGCGACTCTCATGAGCCCCTGGGGTCTGTCTGGAGTCAGAGGAGCGGGTCAGAGATAGAGTGGGCGAGCTGAGGTTAAAGAACAACCAGGAGACGGGACCCAGCTGGGTTTCAGGTGGAGAACACGAGCAGCGAGGGACTCCAGGGCCCTGCAGAACCCCCAGCACAGGTACTCATGCCGCAGGTGCCCGTGGCACACTCGCTCCCTGCACACCCGGGAGGCAAGTCACCATGCCTCATCTCGGGTAGCGGGGCCGCAGCCCCACCCCCAGCGCCACCGCCCCCATCGGGAATCGCAGTCAAATGAAGAAACTCCGCTCAAGGGACCAGAGGTTCTCAGGGCCGGAGCAGCACCTGCTCCCCCAGGCAGGCGTCGCACTGATGGCCACAGCCCCCCATTCACTGCCCTGGATCCACGAGTCCTCTGCCACGTCGGCTCCTGCCTCGTGATTCATTTAACCCCAGGTGGGAGGGTCTCGGCCTCGCCAGCCCCGCCGCTGACCTCTGACCTCCCCACCCGGGCTCCCTTTCCATCCGCCCGCCCCTCTCTCCTCACTCACGGCGTTCTGGACAAACATCTCCCCTGAACCGTGCGGTCCCCATGGAGGGGGCGTCCTACAGCCTCCATTCCTGGGGGCAGGAGTGAAATCGCTTGGGGCGAGGCCAGGATCAGGCTGGGGGCTGGGCAGCGAGGCCAAGGGCAGCCTCCAGTGGCCCCGGCAAAGAAGGGCAGAGGGTCGCCCAACGCAGGCGGCAGGCCTGGCTCTCGGCCTCCGCAGCTGGATGGCAGCTTGCCCAAGGAGAGGTCTGTCCCTGGGGGCGAACTCAGTGCCTGGGAGGGGGATGAAGGCATGCTGGCTGGAGGGGCGGGGCTTTGCATCATCCATCGATCGTTCAGCATCTAGGTTTAAGTGAATCCTGTCTTCAACGCTGAGCGTTTTCCAGCTGCACTTCGCGGCTTCAGTGAATAGTGGACCTGAGCCCCCTTGGAGATATAACATCTGCTCCTTACACGCCTCGCGCCCCCCACCCCCCACCCCACCGAGAGCTCCTCAGGGTTCATGGTTTCCTTTTGGAAAGTTTTCAAATCGTGTTCATTTGCAATTACATTATCTATCTGCTTCCTTCAGCTCTGTGTGGGTCTCCCATCGGGTTTAATTTAACCGAGTTTGCAGCTGTGCTGACGAATTCACCGATGCCCTTCTGCTTTCAGATGAGTTTTTCTATCTTTTCTCTGGCTTTACTTCAAGACCTTCTCCACATTTGTCTGTTGGGGGTTCCTACTGCCTCAAAACCCATTTCCTATGACTGTACTTCGTCTCGGATACTAAGTTCTCTTAATATTTTTAATAGTCAAAATCAACGATTTATAAATACTGCTGTCCGTTTTAAAAACAAACCAACAATAGCCAAAAATGCATCTCCTATAAAACTGTCAGCCTCAGAGTTCCCATTGTGGTGTCGTGGCTCAGCAGTTAATGAATCCGACTAGCATCCGTGAAGATGTGGGTTTGATCCCTGGCCTTGCTCAGTGGGTTAAGGACCCGGCGTTGCCATGAGCTGTGTGGTGTAGGCTGCAGACACAGCTAGGATCCTGCGTTGCTGTGGCTGTGGCCTGGGCCAGTGGGTACAGCTTCGATTTGACCCCTAGCCTGGGAACCTCCACATGCCTCGGGTGCGGCCCAAAAAATACCTGTCAGGCTCAAGGTCTGTGGGGAAGGTCTCTGTGTTCCTCAAGCAGGAGGGGTCCCTGGAGGCCTGCTTGCCACAGATACACTGTGAAACTCTGAGTCTTTTCAAAAATATCACAAATATGCAGATTAGCAAAGGCACCAAAACCTGCCAAGTTCAATCTCTTTGTGATTTTTTTTAATGAGCTTCTTGTGTTTAATGAGACTTGAGAAAGACCTGGCCACCTAGTAAGCCAGTGCAGACCCTGCTTTATCTCCTCCTGCTTCTCAAAGATCCCGTGGCTCCTCTGGGGCAGGTGGCCCAGCAGGCCTCGGGCAGTGGTGAGATCCTGCAGCCACCCCCCTGCTGGGCGGCTCCTAGGGGGTTGGAGGGGGGCTGTGCACTGCAGCCCCGGGGCTACTGGGTGACACAAGTGCCTCTGTAATAAACAGACTCCTTGAGGGTCTTAGGTGGGTCCCTAGATGCTACAAGCCCTGCCTCTCCTGGGTTCATCTTGCAGTGTGACATCGTGCCTTTAATAAGGCCTCAGAAATTGGCTGATTTGTTTGGGTGGGAGGCAGAGAAGGAGAAGAAAGAAGGGGTTTGGGGGGATCTTCCCTCTGAGCGGGAGCTCTCGGGGGCCCGGGACAGCCCTCCTGGCCTCCTGCAACAGCTGGAGGCTGCCCGCTCCCAGCTCCAGTCCTGTGTAGATTAGAGGATCTTGCAGCAAAGACTGTTTCTCAGAGTCGAGACAGTGGGCACTTGCCGTCGCGTCGAGCCTGGCAAGACACCTGGAATCATTTTCCTGTTTAAAGAGTGATCAGAAATGGCTCATTCTCCAAAGACCAGAGGTCACCAGACCTCTCAGGGAAGCTGAGTCCGGTGGAGTCTAGGACCCACCGCTGCCCTTGGCTCGAACCCTCTGACAACTGCGAGGGCAGCTTCCTGTCCAGCACAGCGGCCCCGGGGAAGCGCGCTCCTCCTCCGGCAGCGGGCACGGGGGCCTCCGCGGCCCCTCCCGGACCAGCACGGGAGCCGAGTCCTAATGCTGCCCTCGGACAGAGGGCCCCGGGCGGAGCAGGGATGGGTGTGCGGTGTGATCAGCAGCCGGGGTGGGGCTGGGACAGACAGCAGACTCCAGGGAAAAGCAAGGACAGCTGAGAGGATCACGGTCTAACGCAGCAGCACTGACCCCCTCGGACCCTCCTCCCCGGAGACGCTAACCCAGGGGACCCGGGTGTGAGATGCGTGGCAGCCCTGCACTGTTCACAGCTTTTCCGTCCAGCAGAAACCGTCCTAAGGGGAGTTTATTTCAGTAAAATTTAGGCCCAGTGCCACCCTCCGCTCCTGGCACGGCGGCTCTGCCCTGGAGCTTGGGCTCCTGGCCCGTCCAGAGGCTGGCGGGTGTGGGGTCCAAGCTCCCTTGGCGAGCCGGGCAGGCGTCTCACTCTCGGACCCTCAGCTCCCTCCTCTGTGAACTGCGGTAACAGTTGCCTTCATGGGGACCGTGCGGTCTAGCACGCGTGTGAGTGGTGTGCACCACGCGTGGCACTGGGGTCCCTTCTAACCGCACAGCTACGTGGTGGTTCCTGGTGTTTGAGTGCCACCTTGCTGCTCAGGAGTAGGGTGGCGGTGCCAGCACCTTACACACCTGCCCCCTGGCATCACCTAGAATTCTGGGGCCGCTGGCTTCTGTGGGAGCAGGGGCGTGGGACCGAGGACCCAGGGAGCTTCTGTGCGGGACAGCCCGACAGCCCCTTCATACTACAGGCAGTGGCCGTGACTTGGTAACTTGCTCAGGAGCGGTTTCGTGAGAAATCTGCCGCTGGCCAGTCGGTCCCCAGAGGTTCCGCCCACTGACTCTCAGCACCCTGCACACCCGGGCCCACTCTCTCAGGCGTCCCCTGATACGGGTGTCCGGGCCTTCTCTGGGGGACCAGTCGGTTCATGTCCCCCAGGACACTCCCGTCAGCCACCTGGGGCAGGGAGGGGCAGCGTGACCTGTGCTCCACTCACCGCACCCCACCCTTCAACCCACATTTCTGAGCACCTGCTGTACGTGGGGCCCAGCTGACCCAGGCAGAGACCCAGATCCTGTCCTCACCCGCTGGCCTCTCCCATTTCTCCCACACACCCCGACCCTCCCCCCGGGACTCAGGAGGCTCCTGTGTGGCTGCACCACCAGCCGCCAGTTGGATTTGGCCAGTAGAAGGCCGGGGACGGAGGGCAGAGGAGGCTGCTCAGGGTAGGTCACTCCCGCGGCCCCTGTACCCTCTGCCTAAGGCCTGGCCCTCCCCCTCACCCCCTCAGGCTGGGGGACAGGACGCAGCAGCTCCTGGAGAGCTGGCCGCAGGGGCCACTCCATCTCTTACAGACGCCTGCAGGCAGCGTCCTTGCACCGGGGCCCAGCTCAGAGGAAAAGCAGACTCGGAGATGGGCTCAGTCCTCAGGCTGGCTGTGCGACTCCTAGAGGGAGGCTGCAGAAGGTGCTAGACAGTCTAGAAGCCAAGTCACACCTCTAAGTCCTTCTGACTCTCCACCGGAATCCTGCAAGCTCAGGACGACTGAGCCCACAGGGCCGACCACAGGGGCTGCCCGGGAGGTGGAAGAGGCTGGAATCGACCATGTCAGGTGCCTTCTCCCCCACGTCTGCTTCTTTACTGTAAAATGGGAATCGTGTCCAGTTTTCATGGGGAAAGGGCACCTCCGTGTCTAGCACACGATCCACAGCCAGTCTGGCACACCATTTTCTTTATTCCTAATGCCTTTTGGAAAATGAGTGGACAAAAGGTCTCCTGCCTCCTAGAAGCTTCTGTGAACAAAGAAGAGGCTTCAAGCTCCACACGTGTCAACAGTGCAGAAAAATGTCAGGACCGAAAATGTCAGGAAAAGCCATTAAGCTATTTACATAAAACCGAAGGCGGAGTTCCCACTGTGGCTTGGGGGGTTAAGGACCCGACTAGTATCCATGAGGCTGCGGGTTTGATCCCTGGCCTTGCTCAGTGGGTTAAGGACCCAGTGTTGCTGTGAGCTGAGGTATAGATCACAGCTGCGACTCTGATCTGGTGTCGCTGTGGCTGTGGCCTAGGCCTCAGCTGCAGCTCTGATTCAACACCTAGCCCCGAAATTTCCATATGCCTCAGGTACAGCTGTAAAAAAGAAAAAAAAGAAAAAAACAAAGGCTAGTGGGGCCTCGGAATGAGCCCAGTGTCGAGGGATTATGACGCTGTCCTCGCCATCTTACCCTGGATGGCAGCCAAGCCCATGGCTCCAAGGTGGGGGTTCCCAGCGTCTGGGGTCCATGTGAGGCTATGAACAGCAATGATTCTGTGTGCGGCCTGGGCTCCTGATGGACACTCCAAAAAGCACACCTTCACTTTCCTCTCCAGAGGTGCCCACCTGGGCAGGCAAGTCCAGGAGCCGTTGCCTGCAGGCCGGGCCATCCAGTGCATCTGCTCACTGCCCACTGCCGCGGCTCAGGCCCGAGGCCCTGGAGGTTGAGCAGTGGTACCCATTGCCCCCAGGCAGCAAGGAGGACCGTTCCCCCCGGTAGCCTGTCTGCACTAAAAGCAAGGACCCGGCAGAGCACCTGTGTGAGAAGTACTTTGGACGTGGGACCCAGGCTGCTGTGTTCTGGGCATGCCCAGAAAGTTCTAGAGGATTCCAGAAGGCCAAGGGGGGCATAGCCAACAGGGGCAGGCAGAGCATGCGTGCGGGAAGAGGCAGCCAGGTGGCAGAGCCCTCCTCCCTCACCCTCTAAGTCCCAGGTCCCTGTTCCGGGCCATGGCCTCCTGGTCATCAGCAGGTCAGCCTGTGCTGTTTGTTTTTTAATTTCAACGACTTCTCCCCCCAGTGCAGCCACAGCCACAGCTACGAGATGCAAAGCAGGGCAAAGCCACCACCACCTTGTTCAGATGCTGATGTGGCAATATCTGGCCTGCAGGGCCCACGCCCGGACGCTGAAGCAAACCTCCAGCCCCTTTTGCTGAGCTGCCGCCTGGCAGGGCGGGAAAGCTGGCAGCAAACCAGCCGGGAGAGAGAACTGAGAGGAAGGAGTGGGGACCGCAGGCGACCGCGCCTGCGGGGGCTGGCGGCCACACAGCACCCTGCCTTGTGTCGCTCTGTGCTTTGATGTCATTGTCATTGTCTGCTGTACAGCTCAAGCCACTGCAGACTGGGGTCACACACCTGTTTACGTCGCTGCCACACGGATGGCTCACGGGGCGCGGCTGAGATGGCAGGCGAGACACCCAGTTGGCAACAGGCAACCCCCAAACTCAGCAGCTTCACACAGTCCACCGCCACCTCCCACCCAGGTTTCGAGGAGCGGCTGGCTGGGTGACCGGGTGGGTGAGCCCACGGTCTCAGGAGGTTGCCACCCACTGAGGGTGTGACCAGCCGGGTGAGCCACAGCCCAGACGGTTCATGCAGGGATGGAGTCCTTGACCTCAGGGGTCTCAAGTGTGCACAGCAGCCAAGGACCTGAGCGCTGGCAGGAAGCAGACCCACACTCACAGGGAGGGGACTGGGCTGGACCAGCCCCCACGTCTGTCCTAACACTGGCTTGTCTCTCACAGCCTCCAGACCTGCATCTGGGAAATGGGGGTCTCCCCTCAGCCCTGCCCTTCGTCCATTCCATGCACCCAGTAACACGCAGCCGCCTCCTGCTCTGCGCCGGGTTCCCTGCTGGACTCCCAGCCTCCTCCTGGAATGCCCGGAGCTTCTAAAAGATACTGGCGCCAGTAACCCACCCAAGAAATCCACCCAGGTCAGGGTGGAGAGAGGGGAGGCCGGGAGGCCACTGTCTGTTGAACCCTGCACTGCTGCTGGCAGGCAGAGGAGGACCTGGACCCTGCGCCAGCACACGAGTCACCAGGGATTTTGCTGAAAGGCGGCTTTTGTTCTCTGCTCCTGCAGTGCGGGTGCAGATTTCGCATTTCTGACAAGGTCTTAGGTAACGCAGCAGGCTCCAGGCATTGTGCTTTAGGTACCAAGTTTCTAGAAGCTCGAGGAGCCAAGAGGCGGTGAGAGAAGAGCTCAGGGTGAGCGTGTCAGGGTCAGCGAGGCCGTGGGTGCCCGGCCGTCCGCAGGGGTCCCAGACCGTGCGCACGGGGCCTGAGTGGCAGCCGGACCCTGTCCCGGGCCACCCAGGCTGTTTTACTGAACAGTGGTTATTTCCGCAGGGAAAGAAAAGAATTAGCAGATTTATTGCTCATCTTTGTTCAGCCTTGTAGTCTCTTCCCAAGATGAAGCTTTCATCGTTTGGTGAGCCTGCGTTTATTGGAGCCATTAGCAAGTTAAAGTGCATTTTCAGAACTTAATGATGTGAGTTCCAGGCTTACAGAAATTCTGGTAAATCTTCTTTTGCTGGAAGCTGCGGAAACCATTGCCCTGGTTTCTCTGCTGGGTCCCCCTCCCGTCCCCTGTGTGGGGAGGACCCGGGGAGTCCCAGACCCCAGCTCTCAGCGTGACCCGCTCGCCCCACCCACCCGGATGAGCCCACGACGGTGGACGGTCAGCCCCCGAGAAACCGGCCTCGCAGTGCCCAGCCCGCACGGAGGCTCCTGTCCCTGACCTGGACTCTGCCCATCGACCTCCTCAGCCGTTGTACCCGCGAGCCTTACAGATCAAGAGAGCAAAAACAGGGCGGGAAATGGGTAGTTTCTGATGAGATCTTGGAAAGTCAGAATCTGACCGTCTGGACAGGTGGGTTGGGGTTGAGGCTCAGAGGCGGAGGGAACGCTTCAAACTGACCTTACCTTTGTCCCAGCGGCCCTGGGGGAGGCGCCCGTGGGCTTGTTTCCCGGGACGGTCCCCAGTCCCCGGAGGAGGCAGGTGGTGCTCTTCGCTGGCGCTGGAGTCCAGCGGTCGGGGCTGAAACCACGGCTCCTGTAAACCCAGCGATTTATCCAGCTCACGAATGAGGACACTCCTGGCAGCAAAGCGGCTCCCGGGAGCATCTGAGGAAGTGGATACTTAGAGGTGTTTTTTTAAAAGGGTGTTAAGATAATAAAATAGCTAAGTTCCTGGAGAGCCATGAACTTCTAATCTTTGGGGTTGTCTTTTCAGCAAGGCCCAAACCTGCACCGTCCTGCAACACAGCAAAGCCCGGGCGCCTCCCCTCGAGCCCCCGAGGGCTGTGCTGTCCCGCCAGGGCCCCCTTTCCCAGGTTCGGTGGTTTTTGAGCTGGGGTCAAGCTTCAGCCCAGGGTGACAAGGGTGGACACAGCGGCCAGAGGCCCAGTACCAGAAGGCTGAGGCTGGAGCAGCGCCCGGCAGAGACGTCTCCCGCAGACCCCGCCTGGGGGCGGCCGAGGGGCCATTACTGGCCCTTCTGCTTCAACCCCAACAAAGCATGGGGGCTTGGGGGGCCTTGTCCCCCCACGGCTCCTCATGGCCATGACCTCAGAGAAGAAACCTCCCCACAGCTAACACGAGATGCCACAACCCTGGTTTTCAGAGTTTAAGCAACCAAAACTATTTTTGCCTCATCAGGAGGAAAACATTGCTTTTCCATCTCAAGCTCCTGCTTTGTACTTTCCACCCGTGTGTATAACGTACCTGATAGGACGACACCGTATAAGTGCTACTTAATCTTTTTACTACCGGGGATGTGCCCCCACGAAAAGCTTGGAACTCTGGATGCCATCCATCTGCCTCAGAGTCCACGTGTGTCTGCATCACAGAATCTAATCAAAAGGCAGATTCTGATTCAGCACGTTGGAGGGGCGGTTGGGGTCGGGGGAGACTGTGCTTCCAACGGTGATGCCGAGGGGTCCGGTCCGGGGCTGCACCCTGGGCAGAGAACAGGCCCGGTCCTAACCTGCGGAAGGACTGACCCGGCGGCCCACCCGGAGGCGGTGAGCCCCAGGCGGGGCCAGACCTGGAGCCCAGCTGCTCCCTCATCTCGGGTCCGGGGTTCTTTAAAAAGCTGGTATTTAGATAAACACCCCCAAGGCGTCAGTTTCCTGACCTGTCACCTCTTGGTTATCACAGCGTCAGCTCCCCTGTGTGAATGGGACTGACTGCAGCACAGCACCACCTGGTCCCTGAGAACCAGGTGACCTGTCCTGAGCTTTGCACGAGGCCCAGGGCCGGGCTGGGGACCCGCCCCTCAAACCTGGACAGCAGCACATGGCGGTGGCACACGTGGGGCACAGGGCGGGTCCTCGGCGAGCTCTGCCCGGCTCTGTGCGGGGGCGGGGTGTCGGTGTCTCCGCAGTTTCTCCGTTCTCCTCTCCATGAAGTCCCTGCGATCGATCCGATTGCTGACCTTGCTCCCTGAGGAGAATTTTACCCGTGACTCTGACTTTCCTCTCTAAAAAGTCCACCTAGGAAACGCTCAACCCGAAAGAAATCCACAGTCCGGTTTTACCTGGTAGATTGTGTCATTGGAAGCTTTGCAGGAAAGGGGGAAAGAAACTGGTTTACGAAGTAAAATTGAGGCAATTAAAGGATCAAACACACCTTAAATTTTTCTACAGACCCTTCTGCCTGCACGCCCAGCACCCGATCCTTTTCAAGTTTTACAACCACTTTACTTTGGCAGAAAAATCAGGAAGTCACTTGCTGCCCACAGGACTGCTTTAAGCCTCTTTGATAATCAAAAAGGATGAAAGACAGGTGAGAATTCGGTAAGCACTGACTGTGAAGAGCAGAGAGCAGCCGGCCTCCCTGTCCTGCCCCTCCCGCCTGTGGGCCCTCGAACCCTGACCAGCCGCAGGCTCACTGCAGCCCGAGGGGCACGAAGCACTCAGGCTAAAGGAAATTCTGCCTTTGACCTGAACTCTTCCTCCTGGTTTTCTCTGTGACACATGAGCCACAGCTGACTATCCCAGGACTTGATCTCCGCCATGCAGGACTGGCTGGTGACCTGCCCAGGCAGAGGGTCCAGTCGCCGCCCGCCCGTGGCCTTGCTGTGCTCTTCTCGGAGGCTGGCCTCCCCCCGGCTGCCTTCCGAGGCTTCTGTTCTGCAACCTCCCAGGCAGCTTTGGACGGGGCGGCCCACCCTGCACCTGCCCGTGGGCAGACCCGAGGCCCCGGGACAAAGTGCTGGGCCTGGGCACACCTGGAGAGACGGGGGGCCCCGTGGGAATCGACCGAGACACCTGGTGTCCTGAGGTCAAAGCTCTGGCCCTGCAGGACCACACGGGGCCAGGGAGACACTGGAGTCCCGGTGCCCAGAGCGTGTTGCCAGACGGCTCGGCCAGGACAGGGCCCCTTGCCCTGCTCCACTAAAGTCGGGGAGGGCCCAGGGCCAGCCCCGCCACGTGTAAAGGTCATTCGACAAAAAGTGTTCACAGCAGAGGGAGCAACAAGAACTAGAGCAGCTAACTGAATGGACGTGGGTACATCCTTGAGTTCTTGACATTTAACGCGTGAGATGGACGTGGGGACAGCCAAGGCCAGGAGGAGGGGACCACGCCCAGGTCAGCCTGGGGGAGCCCTCCCTGTGCTCCTGGCAGGAACCCCTTCCACCCAGGGAGACGTCAGATGCATCCTCATGCTCGTTAGGTGACGTCACCTTAGGGTCCCAGGTGGGAAGGGGCAGGTGTCACTTACAGAGGAGACTGGGCCTGAATTGTAGAGCCTAATTTAATTAGCACTGATCTGAGGTTGCTAGTGCCTGGTTTTTCCAGTTTTCAGGAAATACACCTTTGCCTGGGGCTTGGGGTGAGCGGGTGCAGGGGGAGCAGGTCGGGGGAGGGCGAGTACGGGGCGGGGGAGAGGGGGGCTGTGAGACATGAAAGGCCCAATATTGAATTTCATCTGTGATGTGATAAACCCCGGGCCTGGCTCTCTTCCCCTGCCAACAGGCGCAGGGAGCCACCCTCTCCTGCATCAAACACCGCTTTGTCACAAGCCCGCGGAAGGGCAGAGGCTCCTTCTGCAGCACCTGAGAGGCGGATGAAAGGGGTGTACAGACCCTCCCAGGTAAGAGGGAAACCCAAGTCCTTCTCAGGTCTGCGGTGCTGAGCCCCTCGTGTCTTCCTTGTTTGTAATCTCTCTGGGACGTTTGTGGTTATTAAAGGGCATAGCCGTGACCCTGGGCACTTGGGGGAAACCCCCCCCCACACATTGTTTGTAACTGTTGTGGGGGTGTGTGTGAAATAAAGAATAAGCTTTTAGGAATTTAGTGTAAAGTAAGCAGGTTGAGTTATTGAGGATAAAGAGCCTCAGATTGTTTAAAAAAAAAAACACGACATTGTAAGTACTAAGCTGAATGTCGGAGTGGTTAATTAGAATGGATGGCTTCTCCCTTCTAAAAGTGCTGCAGAGTGTGTTTGTGTCATGCTGCGTGGTGTGTGGCGTTGTCTGCCGCCTGGAGGCTTGAATGGAGGACTAGGTCTCGGGAGAGAGGCCCTGGGTGGTGCCCCCCATACCCACCCCGTGGGCCTGAGCTCATCCAACAAATAGGGTCAAATCCAGCGTTTTCTGAGCTCTCTTTTGGGTTTACTTCAGTGTTTTTTTTTCTTCCTAGAATAGTTTTGCTTTTCACTGTTCTTTTGCTCATAGAAACGTGGTTCTTTAAATAGGAGTCTCTTAGTTGTCAGAAAATTATCCTCATTTCCATCACTGGTTACCACGGTTTTGTTTTTGTTTTTGTTTTTTCCCCCAAAGTGCCCGCCTTGCTGTTTAGAATATGATCTTTGATCTCCTGTACTTTGGATAGGCCGAGTGGAAGGGCGGAGTGCTGCTGGGGGCAGCACGGTGCAGAAGGATGCGAGTCGGCCTGGAGGTCCCAGGACCTGGGCATGATGTCAGCTGGGGGACGGATTCGTCCATGGGCTTGCAGAAAAGTCCTGGACCTCCCGGAACCTGGGTTTCCTTAGAGCTGAGCCTCCCTGCCCATCTCAGAGAGGGAGATTCTGGCGAGCCTAGGTCCTTCATCAGAACATTCGAGAGGCGGAGAGATTGAAGGAAGGCCTGGAACCACTGGCCACATGTGTCTGTCCGTTTACATTGATTAAAGCTAATTAACATGAAAGTCTCAGCGCCCCATCGTGCTGGTCGGTGCCAGGCTCATCCCTGGGCCGAGGAAGGGAGTGGAGAGGTGGGCAGGGCCTGGCTGGACCGGGACTGGGCTGGACTTTGCCGCCTGGCCCATCATTGGTTCAGAGGCCAAGGGCGTCCTTCCTTCTTCTGCTGTGTCTTTTCAGCGTGGAAACGACAGGAAGTGGGGCCCCTGTCTGCAGGTGGGGGTCGGGGCCAGGCACCGCCACGAGCCCCTCAGCCTGGGACTCTCCCCGTGTTGGTCTGAACACGCTGAGGGGCTGAAACAGGACCTCACTGCTTCAGCGGACAGTTTTATCTAGAACGTCCTCTTTTAGCTGTTCCTCGTCCTGACGGCAGAGACTGCCTACTGTCCACGTGCCAGATGAGGCCATGGGGCCACGGGGACCTGGGATCGCTCCTTTATTTCTCCCAGCTGCGTGCAAAGCCACACTTGCCTCAAAAGAGTTAATTTCTAGCATGTCCTCCTGTGGTCCCTACAATCCTATCTTTTTCAAGTTAGGAATGTTTGCCCCGGGCACCCTGGGAACAGATTGTGTTCATAGAACTTTCCAAGTCCTTTGAAGGCACATTGAATTTTTTCTCAGAACTCCTAGGAACACGCCCTTGACTGAAGGTGCAGTTCGGGAAGATCGTCCCGCTAACAAAGCACGTTGCTTTTGCTGGGCGTTTCCAAGAGTAAAACTGTGACGCAGTTTCCCAGACTCTACAGAATCTCTGTGCTGGCCCCAGTGATCTAAGTCAGGGCCACGAGGGGCCTGTGAGTGACGCGCTGACCTTGACTGGCCAGCCCAGCCGCTGCATTTGGTTCTGTGGCTCGACTGGCTGGAGGTGGGTAGGAAGCAGCAGCCCCCACCCCGTGAGGCTTCCCCACCCTCGACCGTCACCGGGGGGACGGGCGGAGCATCATAGCACTGAGGGCCTTCTGGAGTTCCTGTCGTGGTGCAGCAGAAATGAATCTGACTAGGAACGATGAGATTGCAGGTTCGATCCCTGGCCTTGCTCAGTGGGTTAAGGATCCGGCGTTGCCGTGAGTTGTGGTGTAGATAACAGATGCGGCTCGGGTCTGGCATTGCTGTGGCTGTGGTGTAGGCCGGCAGCTGTAGCTCCGATTGGACCCCTAGCCTGGGAACCTCTGTATGCTGTCGGTGCGGTCCTAAAAAGCAAAAAAAAAAAAAAAGGACTGAGGGTCTGCAAATTTGTCTTAATTCCATGTAGGCGCTCTGTCCCTTAGATGGGGTGGTGGCACAGTGGCCTTGGGACGCATTGCGGTGACGTCATGCTGAATGGGGAAGGGTGGTGGCCTTGAGTGGGACGCACTGGTCTGAATTCCTTCCTGCCTTACTGGTAGTGTGGCGTGGACAGTGACCTGACCTCTTTAATCCCCAGTTTATCTGTGAGACCCACACAGCAGAACTCACCTGTTCTGGGCAGTTTTCACCAGCAGTAACTTAGGTTAAGACGTGTGAAATGCGGTGAAGAAGGTGGCTCCCAGCAGTGGGCAGGGCGCCAGCGGCCTCACAAAGCCCCCAGGAAAGGCAAGGGGGAGGGGGTCTGAACGCGGCCCATGCAGCCCCCGGCAAGGGTGTGTCCCCAGCCTATATCTCCGTGGATTTTCTTTCTGGGCTCTGCGGACAGAGTAGGCTCAGAGGGAAAAGTCTGTCCAGGGACTTATCAAGCTGCTGGGCTCCGGGAGCAAGCTGGGAGGGAGGAAGGCTTGTGACATCCTATAGCTGCTTCTCCCCCTCGGCTTCCTTCCGGGAGCACAGCCGGGGGTCTTTCTTACAAGCATCAGCTTGGAGGCAGAAGGGCTGGCCTGTACACACTTGACACAGATTCGTTTGGCCTGGCCTTTCCCGGCAAAGGGACCTCCAGTGCTCAGGCCCCACCCACACCCCATGAAGCCCCCTGACGCCCCCACCCACCTACGGCTGAGGGGACAGTGGAGGCAGAAGTGACTCCCCCACCTGGTTCCTTCTCCCCCCATCCCCCCGAAAATTCCAGAAAATGCTCGTCCTCGATGGTCTGGTTTTGAGAAACCCCGACAGCCAGTATTTGGAGCGGTGTAGCACCACTGAGCAGGGCACCCTGTGAGCGCAGGTTTCTCCTCACTATAATTCCAAGGTACTGGGTGGCCGGCTTTTTGTTCAGTCTCTGGAATATGTCAAATGAGATCCTAAAAACTGAGTTAGAAGCTGGAGGCTGTGGAATGCAGAGCTCTCAGTTAGCAGCAGAGAAACTGCAGCCGGAGAGACCTGGTGCGTGCGAGGGGCTGGGATTGTCTCCCCAGGGGCCCCAGTCTGCTTGTCACCTGGTCACCAGGAGCCCTCCCCCGAGCTGCCTTCCTCCTGGGGACAGTGTGTCCTCACACTGCCAGCCCCTCGGCAAGCGCGTCGTGGCTGAGTCATGGGGCGGGACTAGCATCCTTCCGGGAGCGGTTCCGCGTGGAGCGGCGGGAGCCCGGTAACTCCCGTTTCACTTCCACATGTGTGCAAGCGATTTCAGCGGGCCCGAGCCGCAGGTGAAGACCTGCAGCAAGGTCTCAGAGGTCGCGTGGTCCGGGATTCCCAGCTCTGAGTGACCACGCACGACATGGCCGGGAGAGCCTCGCCCACCCGCCGAGACAGCCCCCCCAGGCCCGGCCACTCCCTCCACATCAAGAACCTGATGACTTCCTTGGGAGCCAGGGTCCCGGGAAAGCTTACAACCTGAGTGGTTTCATCACAGAAAAGCAGAGTTGAGAGATGCGATATTCTGGTCCTAAAAATCCGGGAGGTTCCCACTGGGCCACGTGGTGACCCCTCGTCCAGCTCCACTTGCCAGGGACACGACGCTACCGTGATGCCAGGCCCGCTCCCCTCCACCACGCTCACCTCCCTGGACTCGTCCTCACCCTCCGCTAGCGGGCAGCCTCGTGTCCACTTTTCAGACTCACTGCCAGGTGCCTGGCACGTGTCCCCTGCCTCCCCACATTCGGAAAGTCCCATTTCCTCCCCAACCCCTTTCTCTCTGGGAAAGCACGTCATCAGCCCCAGGGCGCCTTCTCCCCCGCCCGCCCAGCTACGTGGGAACCCCAGCCCCAGACCAGAGCCCCTCCACCCAGACTCAGCCCCGGGACTGCCTTGCCCGCCTCGATGGGCTCTGGCCCCGTCCGCTGGGCACACACTGCCGTGGGCCTGATTCCCACCGCCCTGGGAGCCCAGGAGCTGGACAGCGACTCCACTGTTTCTCGTTTCTAAGCGCCACATGCAGAGCCCCATGTCCAGCCCTGCAGCCACCAGCCACAGAGGCCACTTCACGTGGACGTGCCACGGGGGAAGGGAATTTCACTAGCGGCTGCAGCTCCCAGACCCTCAGGGACCGCACTGTTGTCCTGCCCCAAACCCGCTGTCTTTTCTCTGAAGAGCCTGCTGTCCCTGCTGGTCCTCAGGTGGCCTTAAGGTCACAGCATCCTGGTCAAAAGCCTCTCTCTGGGCTTTTAGGTCCCTAGTCACCTGACAGCTCAGGGGGTCCGAGAAGAAGGCAGCCTGCAGGGCCTGGGAGCTGGACCCGGGAGCCCCCAGGGAGGGGGAGAGGGGAGGGAGGAAGCCCCTCCCCCCCACTGCCCTCCGTGCCCCTTGCTCTGCCCTCTGCCCCCTGCCCTCAGCGAGCCCTCCCGCATGAGGCTCGGCCCACGGAGTGCATTTGCCTGTTTGGGTTTTTTACCTGCTGAAGGAAGGGATATTTCATGGTTATTAATGAAAGTGATAGCGATCCCGGGTGTATTTATCTTGGATTATGTGGTTGTTATAAGATGAAGCGCCCCAGCCGTCAGTCTGCGGGTGAAGTGCAAACAGGCGAGCCTGGACAACGGGCTGGAGGAAAGGTGTCGAGTCTAAATCTTGTCTTCAAACAGCCAGGCTGCATTCCAGACTTCAGAGACGCTGGTTTGTGTGAGGGCGCTTTCTTCTCCCGCCTTTCTTTCCCTCGGGCCTGGAGGAGGATGAAAGTGCAGGGGCGTGTGTTCGTTTAGTCTGATAATGAGGGCGAGGCTCGCGGGCACGCTAATTTGGCAGCTTCAGCACTTCCTGTAACAGTTTTAATTTTTTTTTTTTTTATCCAAAGGCTGCTTAAAGACAAACATTTTTTGTTAAACTGCTGGTAGTTCATTTTCTGCAGGAACCGTGCAATTAATCTTGTTTATATTAAAGAGACAGGTTGCCTTTGTCAGCTTCCCTGAGCTGTAATTAATGAAGATCAAAAATGTTACAAAGACATAATATTTAGCTTCATGCAGGCTGAGCCACAGCTGCATCAGTCAGAGGCGCACAAGGAAAGCCAGCATCCTTCCCTGTGGCAGAACTGGGACACATCAGAGAGCAGGGGTTCTCGGGCACCTTCCCGCGCCAGCCTCCCTGGCAGGCCTGGTGAGAGATGGGGCTTGGACATCAAGCGGTTTTTAATGCCCCTTCAGTTACGCCTCAAGTGCTGTTGCAGGCAGCCAGCGTCTCTCCTCCTGCAGCCGAGGAGCATCTCGCCATGGGGCTGGAACTCGAGGCTGGGCGCCCGGGAGCCCCTGCTTCCTGGGAGGGTGGCAGGGAAGGCGCTGGCCGTGGAACCTGGTAGGGTCTTTGAGCCCACGGTTGGCTCTCTGTGTCGAGCCCTCTGCTTGTTGCTAGGAAACGAGATGGACTCCAGGTGGCATCGGGGCCCTGCCGTGGCAGCAACGTCCCAGCCTGGGGACTCCGACCTGGGGCTCCCAGCTGGGAGCATCAAAGGGACCCATCCTCCTCCAGAAAAAAGAGTATGGGCTTCTAGTTTCATGGAGCCAGAGTCCGCTCCCCTCTCCAGGAGCCATTGGAAAGGTCACGGCAGCCCAGCCACCCGCCAGGCCGTCAGAGACAGAGAAACCCAGGCCTGTGGGTTGAGGACCAGGGCACAGGGTTTAGCGCCATTCTCATTTTTGCTGGGCCTCCAAAGCCTCAGGTCCCAACAGCAAAAGTCCAGACAGGGGGGAAAATGCAAAAGAAGTCATAAACTAAAGATTTGCTGCAGGTTCTGGCAGAGATGCCAGATAGGAGCTGGGCGGGTGCCCGGCATTAAAGGTCTCCGAGGGAGTGTCTGTTAGTCAATTAAGCAACCAGCCCACCACCGGACAAGCGTCCACGGGCCACGAGCAGCCCCTTAGCTTCCCAGGAGGATCAGCAAGGGTCCAAGCCCTCAGAGCTGAAAGGCTTTTGCACACGCACGGCCAGCAGGCAGTAGGCAGAGGATCGGAGTGATTTCAGAGCAGCAGGATCACCCCGGCTGGGCTCTTGCCTGAAACCAAAGCGAAAGTCAAGTCCATTTTAAAGGCAGCAGTCTCGCGGCCATCACCTTTGTAATTGTGCTGCTCGGGATCTGATAGAAGGATACTTACTGTGTAGAACTTATAGCAGTGAAAACCGGGAATCCACCTGAGAGTCAGATGCCAGGGATTTGCTGATTTAATTATGGCCTGTCCCTCCAGTGGAAGCTTGGACCCATTGAAAAGATTGTGGTTTAGACTAATCAAGACTGCAGGGAAGGCAGAAGATAAACTGTGAGTATCATGTAAACACTGCTATCCTAACTTTATTTAAAAAGATGTCTTCATCTGTACAAATCAAAAACCAAGAAGAAGCATCAAAACAGATGGCTGATGATTTCTGTTTCCTCTATTTTTCTTTTATTTTCTGATTTTTTTCATAATTGGAAAAAATTCCACAATGGGAAAATAACCTGCAATTCATTAGCACTTGCTAGGCACCAAGCACTGGTCTGCTCTTTGTTATAGATATCACCTCACTTAATCCTTGCATTCTGAGATGGGCCCTATTTTTTTTTTT
>PVHT020003144.1:8567917-8581888 GCA_004024745.2 Catagonus wagneri | reverse complement strand
TTTTTTTTTTTCTTTTTCTTTTTAGGGCTGTACCCGTGGTGTATGGAAGTTCCCAGGCTAGGGGTCCAATCGGAGATGTAGCTGCCAGCCTACACCACAGCCACAGCAACACCAGATCTGAGCCACATTTGTGACCTAAACCACAGCTCACAGCAACACCAGATCCTTAACCCACTTCGTGAGGCCAGGGATTGAACCTACATCCTCATGGATACCAGTCAAGTCCGTAACCCACTGAATCACAATGGGATATGTCATAGTTTTATGAATGAGACAACCAAGGTACAGAGATAATTAAATTATTCCCCAAAGCCACATAACTCATACATGATCAAGCCAGACTTGAAACTCAGGAAATCTGACCTCAGAGCCCCATACCCTATAAAGCTGTTATTAAAACTGGTGTGGTGTGGAGTTCCCGTTGTGGCTCAGTGGAAACGAATCTGACTAGGAACCATGAGGTTGCAGGTTAGATCTCTGGCCTCGCTCATTGGGTTAAGGATCGGGCGTTGCTGTGAGCTGTGGTGTAGGTCAGACACGGCTCAGATCTCGCTGTGGCTCTGGTGTAGGCTCCAGTTAGACCCCTAGCTCTAGTTAGACCCCTACAGCTCCAGTCAGACCCCTAGCCTGGGAACCTCCACATGCCGTAGGTGTGGCCCTAAAATAACAAAAAAAGACAAAAAAAAAAAAAACTGGTTGTGAGTACTTACCGAGGGAGACAATCTCTCACAGCCTAGTATGAATTTCTATGTAAAGTCATCTTCCCAGTGACCCCTGGCTAAAGAAAGGTCACTGAGGGAATGGGTAGAGGAGAGCACGTGGAGAATTCAGAGTCTGGTACCCGCCACTTGAGGTGCAGGTCTGCGTGGGGTAGGCATCGTCTAAGAGGGAAGGACAAGGCATGCGTTTCCAGTTTTGCCAAGAGGAGTTGGTGGGGAGGCTTTCCCCAAGTGTGGTTTCGGGGACGGTGGTGGCCTGGATATGGTAGAGGCCGTACCCCCGAGGTTAGCAGGGTCTCCAGACATGGAAGGGGGCAAGTCGGCTTCAGAACATCTGTGAAATTCTGTCGATTAATGAAGCCTTCAAATAAACACATTTCATGGGGAAACTGCAGCACATTTTTCATAGGTCTTATCAGAATCACCTGCCCAGTGTACCACCATCCTCCTCCTGTTTCTGGGACAGGATCCTTGCTCTGAAGAGAAAATGCTCCCAGACAGAAGTTTTTTTTTTTTTTTTTTACTGAAGTGTAGTTGATTTACAGTGTTGTGTTAATTTCTGCTCTACAGCAAAATGATTCAGTTATACATAATATATACATTCTTTCTTCGTATTCTGTTCCATTATGGTTTATCGCAGGGTACTGAATATAGTTCCATGTGCTGCACAGCAGGACCTTGTTGTTTATCCATCCTAGATATGCGTCTTATATACACTAGTTTGCATTTGCTAAGTCCTTCCCTCCCCTGCCCCCTTGGCAACCTCAAGTCTGTTTGTTTCGCAGCTATGCTGATTTGTGTTGTATTTTAGATTCCACATATAAGTGATAACTTATGACGTTTGTCTCTTTCTGACTTATGTCACTTAGTACGATAATCTCTAGGTCCATCCATGTTACCACAAATGGCATTATTTCATTCTTTTCTATGGCTGAGTAATATTCCATTAGATAGATAGATAGATAGATAGATAGATAGATACCACATTTTCTTTATCCATTCATCTGTTGATAGATGTTTAGATTGTTTCTATGTCTTGGCTGTTGTGAACTGTGCTGTTATGAACATAAGGGTGCATATATCTTTTTTAATTATAGTTTTGTCCGGGTACTTGCCCAGGAGTGGGATTGCTGGATCAGATGGCAACTCTATTTTTTTGTTTTTTGATGAACCTCCGTGCTGTTTTCCATAGTGGTTGTACCAGTTTACATTCCCATAGACAGAGTAGTCAGGTGCCCTTTTCCCTACCCCCCCTCCAGCATTTATTATTTGTAGACTTTTTAGTGATGGCTGTTCTGACTGGTGTCAGATGGTACTTCATTGTGGTTTTGATTTTCATTTCTCTAATAATTCATGATGTTGAGCACCTTTTCATTTGCCTATTGGACATCTGGATGCCTTCTTTGGAGAAATATCTATTTAGGTCTTCTGTCCATTTTTTGTTTGGGTTGTTTGGTTTTTGTTGTTGTTGTTATTGTGTTGTATGAGCTGTTTGTATATTTTGGAAATTAAACCCTTGTCCAGGACACAGAATTTATGCCATAGAAATGTCTCCTGTGCTGTTTGGGCTCCCAAAACAGAAGGACTTTATAAAGTAGATTCTTTACACTTATCATTACAATGTTCAGCATGTAATAAAACATTACTAGACATATGAAAAAGGGACATGTGACCCAATAATGCAGGAAAAAGTAGTTGATAGAAGCAGACCCAAAGATAACCCAGGTGTTGGAACTAACAAAGACTTTAGGACATCCAATATTAATATGTTCAAAGATTTAAAGGAAAACTTGGGCATAATGAGTGAGCATATGGAGAATCTTGGAAAGTGAAAGCATTTTTTTTTTCTTTTGCCTTTTCAGGGCCACACCTGCGGCATATGGAGGTTCCCCAGGCTAGGGGTCCAGTCAGAGCTGCAGCTGCCGGCCTACACCATAGCCACAGAAATGCAGGATCCAATCAGCGTCTGCGACCTACACCACAGCTCATAGCAATGCCAGATCATTAACTCACTAAGTGAGGCCAGGGATAGAACCTGTGTCCTCACGGATACTAGTCAGATTCATACTCACTGAGCCACAATGGGAACTCCCGTGAAAGTATTTTTAATAAAGAAATTCTAGAACTAAAAAGTACAATATGACAACATGTTAAAGATTGTAGAAGAAAGAGGCAGCAACTGAAATTATCTAATCTGAAGAGAGATTAAAAGAATTTTTTTTCATGTCAGTAGTGTTCAGAAAGCCCATATGCCCTACCTTGTGTACTTAATGGAAACCAAATCTTGATATCCAAGGCCCTTTGCAAGCAATGCTCAAACTACCTTCTGACTTAATCTTCCAACCCCCTTCATGTGACCCCACCATTTAACCAAAGCAGCTAACAAACTGCCCTGCATTTACCTCCCCCCTTAGCCTTTCCGTGTATGGGGCCCACACCTATAATTTTCTGCCCTGTCCCAGGTTCTTAAGACAACATCAAATACCACTTCGTCCATGAAACTTTCCTCAGTGTGTCCAGGTAGCACCAATGCACTTCCTCCCTTCTGATCTCGTCTTCCCAACCCCCTACAAACAAATGAAAAAAACCATGCTTATGCTTCCTTTTGGAAATATTCTTGGTCCTAGCTTCCGGGTCATTTGTCTACTACCTAGGCCCTCCTTTGAGGCTATAAGAGCATCAGGAGCCAGGCTGTGTCTCACTCATCTTTGCCTTCCATGTGATACCCCAGCAGCCCCGGGAAGATAATCATGTTTGTTGAATTAATCAGTACACAGCCGTGACATCATAAGGCGGCCCATCACCCAGGTGTTTATTCTGATAATAATGTTGCCAAGAGCTTTCACTCCGTAGCATAGAGCTAATCAGAGACTGGTAGAGATGTAGGAACCTTCAGAAACGATCTGGTTGAATAAATGCCCGCATTTTACAGCTGAAGAGGCAGGCCTCTTAGTGAGGTCGCTGACCCAAGGCCCCGCCCTGGTCCAGTGCTCTTTCCTCATCTCTGTGCTGATATCTCTGTTGGATTATATGCAGGATTTGAAACAAAGAATTTCAGACATGCATTTAAATTCTGATAAAACCAACCCCCTTCCATCAAGTTTGCTTCATATGGAACTCCTTGCAATTTCCCTAAAAGTTCACTACCAGTTAGCATAATAATCACAAAAGCCTTTCTGGTTGAATCCTTATCGAAGCCTCTGTTGCCTGGATAACGGAAATAACGGGAAGTTCAACTCTTTGGGATCATCTGCTGCGTTCAGAGTTTCTCTAGGACCAGGACTGTGGCGTGGCCCCTGGGGTGAGTGTTCCCTGGCCTGGACCCACTGTAGGATGGAAGCTGAGACAAGTCAACACCAGCAACAGGGTGGTTGATTAGTCTAACCAGGGGAATGGGAAAGAGGGGCCTCCCCTTTGAGGAGGGCATCTGCAGAAGGGCTGCAGGCTACACAGGATGCTGAGAAACCCCCGGGATGGGCAGTTATCAGCCTGGGGAAGAAGCACAAAAAAATGGGGGTAGAGTAGGACCTGGGAGCGCAGAGCCCCGCCTGCACGCATTGTGACGTCTCCCTGTCCCGCCAGCTGGCACATTACTGTGGATCGTTAAAGACTTAAGGGTCACTCACCTGCCCTGATTGATGGTGCCCAGCTGTCGTCAGCCTGCCTTGCTCGCCGGGCTGGGGATCTGGCTGCACCTTTGTCCCTTAGCATCCTCCAGCCCTCTGCCTCAGATCCTTCTGTGGTCGGAAATCACCACCAGTGCCGCCCCCAGGGCACTGCGACCGTCTCGTGATGGATTTGTCCGCTCGCTGACCCAGCCCCCACAGTTCCAGAGACAGGACTTCCAGCTGCTCCCAGACACCCTGGGTTCTTCGCAAGCCTCAGGATGTTGGGTTGCTGGCCTCTGTGAGCTCGCAGAACCTTGTATTTGGAAAGGCGTGTTATTCGGAGGTCACTCGCCAGCGCCATCTGCTTCTAAGGCAGCAGAAGACCCAGGCTGTGATAAATCATGGACTGTGTACATCATTATTTCAACTGAGTCACTCTTTAGGGTCTGGGGAGAAATGAGAACATCCGTTGCCCACATGGCACTCGGGGCTGACGGTGAGTGTCTCCCACGCGGGCTCTCCAGTCGGCTGATGAGCTCCTGTAGCCCCAGCCGGCCTTCAGACCTCACACAGTTCTCGTTCGTGGGCAGGAAGAGGGACCTCATCACAGCTGTCAGGAAGAAAGGTTTTCATGGGCACGCGCTGGTTCTGAGGAGCCGCGGCAGCAAGAATGGCAGTCACGTGGGCAGTCGGATGCACCAGGGGTGCTCGGAACTCATGGGCATGGCCTCCAGCCAGCACAGTGCTGGGTGAGGCTGGCCAAGCCGGGCCCACAGCAGTGCTGTTCTCCCATCAACCACATCTCAACCCATCTGAGCCTCCATGGGCCCCCAAAGTCAAACGGGGCCTGCCGAGTGCCCACCTCCTACACTGAGGATTAAAGGAAGCGTGTTTGCGAGCAAGGCGGACTGGCCGCCCTCCACCAACACCCTCAGGAGGCAGGAGACGTGTCTGCCCATGGCAAACGCCTGAGCGCTCCACCCCCCAAACTCAGGTCCCCGAGGAAACCCACTGAGGTTTCCCTTTGGTCCTCAAGCCCCCCCCCTCCGCGTGAGGATGCGTAAAGGCTGGGTTTCCCTTGGGACAGAGCCTCCTTGGGGACAGAACTTGCTGCAGCAGCATCGCCAGCTGCGGCCCACTGCCCACCCCGCCGGCCAGCCCTGCTTCCCCACTGACGTGCGTTCGCCCCCAGCCGGAGGAGGCCCAGGGCCCTGCAGCCTCGGGCGTGAGCGGAAACCTCCCAGGATGAGGGATTTTGTTGAGACGGATAGTCCCTAGTGGTGAGAGGGCTGCTGTTTCAGTGCACTCGCGGTCTGGCCCATGTGAGCTTGGGGGGAGCGTCCACTGGGGTTCCCTCTGGCAGATGCTGTCCTTCTCTTCCTTTCCGCCAGGCCCACCGCTGGAGTGGGGGCAGGGCGCTGCGGGGGACGTGCGAACGTATTTGCAGTGACCACGTGGCCGAGCGGCACAGGAAGGCCTTTGGGAGACGGGAGGTTCTGCTGTGATGGGGTGGAGGTCACCCTGTGTAGATATCAGCCAGCTCGCCACCGGCATGCTGGAAATGAGTGGGTTTTATTGAGAGTTAATCATACCCCCCAAAAGCTGGTTTGTAAACTGCAGTCTCAGCAATGAGAACTAAGGACACGTGCCAAGAACAAGGACAACCAGCCTTCCATTCTGGGGACGTGAGACTGGTCCTTCTGAACCCGTCTGAGGTCTTGTGCCTGAGTACTCGGGGCCTCCACGTGGTGAACGGAGGTCCCGACCCCGTCCCCCTCCAGCCCTGGGGGGGACCCTGACCCAGGCCCCCTCCAGGCCCGGATGGCTGAGAGCCCAGTGCACAGCTGCCCCCACACCGCGAGGCCCTCTCTCCTCTCTGGGCTCCAGATACCCAGGGAGGAGCACGAGGGAGTGGGGTGGGGGGTTGGGTGTCGGGCCTGGAAGAGCGCTGCCCTCACCTCCTGGTCCCTGAGGTCCCCTCTGGGAGGCAGCCTCCCCCCTTCACCCTCCAACCCCTGGGGCAGCCTCTGCCACCCAGGAGGAAGCCATCTAATTACCCACAATAACACTCCTGGAGCAGGAGGGAGCCGGCTGAGGTGCCCTGGGGGCAAATAGCAGTGGTTTCCAGGTCCTTTCTTCACTGCTGCTTTATGCGATTTAGAGTCTAGGGATCCCGGTGCCATCAGATTATTTCCTTCAACTTCCTTTACCTAAAGCGTGTCTTCACCATCACCTTGATGTCTCTTGTGTGGCTGACATGGTTTGGGATTCTAACAGAGGGCCTCCCCGAATCGTCTCTCGTGTCCTTGTTTGGGTTGTGCTGTTGAGCAGAAGGGCGCGGCTGGGCTCTGTCTGTGCGCCGTGTGCCGCGCGTCCTCCAGGGGTCTGGGTACAGGGAAGGCTGGACTGGGGGTGGCAGAGTGGGCTGGAAGGGTTGCGTTCCCTGCGTCTCCCAGCAGAGAAAGGAGGGATGAGCTGGGGAGAGGCAGGCAGTGCTACCGGCAGAAGACGAGAGAGTGCTTGTCTCCATGGAGCACCGCTTAGGGAGGACTCCTCGTCTGCTGCTCAGAGGGGACAGAGCGGTGACCTGGAGAGAGCGCACCCTCCTGCTGGCCCTCCTCCCAGCCCTCTGCCTCTCCAGTGAGATTCCTGCCATCATCCCTTCCTGGGACTGGGCCTGCCTTCTGAGCTCCCCACTCAGGACGCCCGTGTGCTCCATGGCACCCACCCCTCTCTCCCCTTCTCAGTGTTTACCTCACTATCTCCACCAAACTGTGGGACATCACCTGGGCCAGGATTGTGTCAATTTATTGTTCAGCCTGATCTGGAGTAGGTGTACCAGAAAAACTGGATGGATGATGGCTGGAGAGATGGATGGGTGGTGGATGGTAGATAGAGGGATGGTAAGTGGACGGATGGACAGGTGGTGGATGGACAGATGGATGGATAGTGAATGGATAGATGGGTGGATGGTAGTTGGACTGTGGATGGATGGATGGATGGATGGTGCTTATTCCACCCGGGGCTTGAGTGAGGACGGGTGGTCCTCTTCCATCCCCGCCCCCTGATGTGGGCCACCCCGAGGGCAGCACTGTGCTCCCCAGGTGGCCACGGGGCCTCTGGTCCCAGTCACTGCAGCCAGATGGGGACGGGGGCACTGTCAGCCAGCACCACCTCCTGAACTCCTGGCAGGGGAGCACGCTGGAGGAACAGGGCCCGAAACAGAGGGACCCCTGACCCATGCACTTGAAAAGGTCACTACGGGCCCGCTTCCCACAAAGGCTGCCAAGATTTGGCCAGGCAGGGCCCCCCACCCCCGGTGCGGCTGCCTTCCTGGACGAGAGGACCCTGGGGACAGGCAGCCTTGACCCCTCAGCGGTGCTCAGATGTGGCCGAGGGCCCCGCTGATCCAAGCGCGTGGAGCCGGAGCCCAGCGCGGATCACCGGGTGCGGCCCATCCGCCTGGTGACAAGAATCCACTGAGGCAGAGCCGCCCCGGAGCCAAGGTCCTTCCCAGAGGCCAGCTGCCCGGCCGGGAGCCAGCCCCGAGGGTGGGGCAGCCCCGAGGGTGGGGGAGCCCCGAGGGTGGGGGCAGGGCGGCCCCGCACGCACAGGGAGGGCCAGGCTTTTAAAAGCACCAGGTCTGCAGGTCTGCAGACACCCGGGACCTGGGTCCCCAGCGAGCTCCAGTGATGCCAACTGACCGCAGGTTGGGCAGCAAGGCTGGCTGGCTGACTGGACACACTCTTCCCGGCTCTGGTCCTCCGACGCTGCCTTTGATTCAGCCACGTCTGAATATCCAGGCTCACACAGTCCCGGGAAGGAAGGCCGTCTGCTCTTGGCTGGTGCCTCTTCCAGCCCCGCCCTCCCGCTGTCCCAGGTCAGCCCGGCTGAGGGCAGTGGCTCCCGCCCCTCCCCCGTGTCCCCGGGCGTCCGACCCCAAGAGGGGGGCCGATGCCCGTGGTGCTTGCACACATGCCAGAGCCTGCACCACTGAGTCGCCGTGATGGGCGACATTACAGGGACATGGGGGTGCCCAGGCCGGGGCTGGCAGGGGGTGTACTTGGGCCGTGAGACATCACCTCTCACCCCGTTTCACAGACAAGGGAGCTGAGGCACCGAGTGTCTCATAAGTTGCCCCAGATGTGACTCAGCCCCGGCTCCTATCAACCCCTCCCCTCCTGTCTGGTACTTGGGGTCCCGGTCCTGGCTGTCGGGACGGTGTGGCGAGCACGCACCTTCAGCCCTGGCAGCATGACGCTCCAAGGCCCAGGGCCCAGCCTGTCCTCCCTGCCACTCCCCTGGACTCGCCCGTGGGGCAGCGAGGCAGGGTCTGCGCTGTCGCTCAGGCAGCCGTGGTGTGAAAAAGGGGCCGAGGCAGTGAAGCAGGCAGCAGGCAGGAGGGCCGAGCTCGCCTCGGAGGCCCTGGTGCACTTCCCGAGCGGACGGCTCCCGGGGCCTCTGGCGTCCTGGAATGGCTTCAGGCCTTGGCAACCGGAGGCGGCTGTTCCCAGCGAGAGTGTCCGCAGGACCGCGTGGCAGGTGGATTCATGGGGCTGTTTGCAGACCCTGAACTAGGATCACCTAGTTCACCACAGCAGAGTCCAGCGGCCAGGCTGCAGCCTGTCTGTTGGCTATGGGTCGAGGTGTCTCAGTGCCCCCGCTTTTCCCACCGTGGTCACAGGTACCCACAGCACTCGCTCACTGCCCCCGACATGCGCCTCTGACAGCTGAGGGGCAGGGGATCCCCAAAGTGAGAACATCGGGGTCACGACCGGGAGCAGGACTGCCCTCCACCAGGGCTCAGCCCTGGGGCCGGACTCCTGCCCTGGTGCTGCCTCAGCTTCCTTCTGGACCCCTCGCTCCTGGGACATCGGTGTCGAGGATGGAAATGCATCCAAAGGCATGGGCTGTGTTTTGCTTTCTGTCTGGGTCTGCCTAAGGAACGGATTCAATGAGCCTAGACAGCAACAGAGCCGTGGCCCAGCCCTTCTCCCTGTTTGGAGGGACGCCCTCCCAGGCGCAGCTATAATTAGACGTCAATTAAGCGAGAAACTCTCAGCCTCGTCCTTGGACAGCCTCCAGGGCTGCGACTCCAGGAAACCCACAGCCCTGACCCAGGCCAGCTGCCCGAGGGCTGGTCCCTAAGGTGGGCTTTTGTTTGCAGCTTCCCCTCCCCACCTGGCAGGTGCAGGCCAGCCTCCCCGCCTCTGCCTGCCTGCCCCGGCTTGCTCTTTGCTAGAAGGAAAACACCCTGGAGTTCACCGCTGGGTGGCTGGTGCTCTAAGCTGGCCCAGTCCACTTGGTGTTTTCAGAAGTCAGCGTCCTGATGCAGGACTGCGTGCGTACGGGAAAGTGGGGGAGGTAACTTCTGTCTCGTTAAGAGACTCTGGAGGAAGCCGGGTAACGAGCCTGACTGGTACCCATGGGGACGCAGGTTCAATTCCTGGCCTTGCTCAGTGGGTTAAGGATTCGGCGTTGCCGTGAGCTGTGGTGTAGGTCAGAGACGCAGCTCGGATCCTGCGTTGCTGTGGTTGTGGCGTGGGTGGGCGGCTACAGCTCCTATTTGACCCCTAGCCTGGGAACCTCCATATGCCGTGGGTGCGGCCCTGAAAAGCAAAAGAAAAAAGAGAGAGAGAGAGAGAGAGAGAGAAGGATTCTGGAGAACTAACCCTTCCCCCAAGCTACCTGATGTTACTGGGGTGAAGGACAGGCCAAGGGGAGCGATCCTGAAAGATCTTTCCCGGGGGTCGCTGGGGTGCCCTCCCCAAAACAGTGCTTAGCGAGCCGTCCTTCCTGCCCTTCCTCCTGGTCACAGGCCTCAGGTGCCCGCCCCTGGTTGCTGGAAAGGGACGGCTCCCTCCATCCGTGGTCCCCGCGCCCCACTTCCTGCCAAAAGGGATTTGTTGAAAAGCCAGTGGCTATGGCTGCCAACCCGTTTTCATGTGTAGGAAGCTCTACAAATACAAACTAGAGCCGCCTCTGATCCCAGCCTGTCCATGTCCACGAGCCTGGTGGCAGCAGGGCGTTGACAGTGTTTGTCAGAATGATAAGTCCCAGCTCTCAGGCTGCTCCTGGACTTGACTGAGCCCCTGCATGTGCGGGGTGTGGGTTCAGAGGCCTCCAGAGGTGGTTCAGAGCTCCTGGCTTCAGCCCCTCACTGGCCTTCAGGCACGTGTATCTGCTTCTGCCGGTGCATTCTCTCCAGAAGTCTCACTGAGCAGTGTCCAGGGTAGAAAAGAATGCCTGTCTTGCAGCCCTAGCCCTGACCCCTGCTTCTCCATCTTGCCCCCTCACTCCCAGCAGGGAGCTGTGAATGCACCCCCCTCCCCCCGTCAGCCCAAGGACTCTCCTCGGTTCAGGGCTACTCGCCGAAGCAGGGCTGGTCCCTGCCCGCCTGGTGTCTGCACAGTCTCTGTGTGGATGCGGACTGGGGATTTCTGTGACCGGCGAGGTCACCAAGGGGACCCAGGTGGCCTTGTGGGGGCTTCCCATGGCCAGCGGGCCTCTGGTCTGATTGATTCAGTGCTTGATTCTGTAAGGTTCTCCCAAAGCCCAGCCACCGGAACAGGCTGTGCTGTTTTATTCCAAATTCAAGCCCAGTCTCCAGGCAAGACAGCAGTGGCCCAGTGGGGAACTTGGCACCCCAGGCGAGGCCACCATCCCTCTGTGCAGCCAGGCTCCCAGGAAAAATGGCTTTGAGTCAGAATTTTCCTTTCAGTCTGGCTCTGAATGAGGAAAGGTGGAAAATAACAACAGTGCAATATTTGGGAGCTGGTGAGGAACATCGGAGAGGCGGGGCCGGACACCCTGCCCGTTAGGCAGCCGTGTGGCCTCGGTTGTCTCAACCGTGAAACCAGGTGGTTGGACCCAAGCGTGGTCTTCATGATCAGACGAAGGGCGGGGAGGAAGCTCAGGTGGGGCTAGAGCAGCGGGAAGCCGGTGCAGTGGGCCTGGCTCTGGTTCTGACCCCTCTCTCAGGGGCCCGAGGGTCAAGACCAGCCTGGAGCAGCCCCGCTTCTCCGGACTCTGAGCACAAGATGAGGACAGTGGCGTCTCCCTGGGCCTTAGCTCTTGTCTGGGGATGGCCCGATGCTGGGAGGCCATGGATGAAGGCCGTCCAAGGGACATGGGACTCAGCTTAAAACCTGCCTTTCCTGGGAATCCAACTAGGAACCATGTGGTTGCAGGTTTGATCCCTGGCCTCACTCAGTGGGTTAAGGATCCTGTGTTGCTGCAGCTGTAGCTCCGATTCAACTCCTAGCCTGGGAACTTCCATATGCCACCAGTGGCAGTCTTTAGGGCCACACCCATGGCACATGGAAGTTCCCAGGCTAGGGGTCAAATCAGAGTTGCAGCTGCCAGCCCGCACAGCAGCCACAGCAATGCGGGATCTGAGACGAGTCTGTAACCTACACCACAGCTGGATCTTTAAACCACTGAGCACAGTCAGAGCTCAAACCCATGTCCTCATGGATACTAGTCGGGTTCATTACTGCTGAGCCACAACCAGAACTCCAAAACCTGCTTTGTCTTTTAGGGTGCTGGAGGCCCTCTGACCAGGCACATGCAGTGACCCACGGGTTGGCCGTGGCCGGGGGCTGGGGCAGACCTGACCTGCAGCCCTGGCGCTGAGGAAGTGCATGTTTCAGGTGAACCCTCGGGAGAGGATGACCCACCTGGGAGGCCACACACGGATGGCCTGGCTGCCCGTCCTGGTGGTAAGTGGCCAGAGCCCCTGCGCACCTCCCCCACCCAGAGGTCCAGCGGGAGCTCTCTCCTGGGCCGTGTCCTGCAGCAGCCGTGTCCCTCCAGGCCTGTTTGTGCAGCAGTGACGTGGAGGAGCGATTGCACAACCCCTCACTGGGCTCTCGGGCGCCCAGCCCGAGGCTGGCACTCTGGTCGGAGCCCCTCTTGCTGGACTCCCTGGTCTGCCTGACGGTACCCAGCCTGGCAGCTGTAGTGAGCTCCACGCCCCCGGCCACGGAGCTGGGTGGGGCTCCAGCCCACGAGCTCCCCAGGAGCAGAGGCGCCATGTGACTGCGGGCAGGGAAGGACCTCACCAGCTGTGGGCGGTTGGGGGTCCTGGTGGGGGGAGTTGGGGCAGGGCACTGCCAGGTCATCAGCTAAAGGCACTGGGGACTTGGCGCCCACAAGCGTCAGGTCCTGAGGGACCCCACCAGGCTCCTTCGGCCACAGCCTGTGGGGTGCAGAACCCGGGAAGTGGGGTCTGCGGGGGCATGGAGGCCAAAGGAGCCGTTCCCCGAGGCAGGTATCCCTGGTGTGTCCGGCCAGAGCGGAGGACGCCAGCTGTGGCGAGAACGAGTTTTACAACCAGACCACAGGGCTGTGCCACGCGTGTCCCCCATGCGGGCCGGGGGAGGAGCCCTACCTGGTAAGACCCTGCAGCGTGGGAGGGGGGCAGTGGCTGGTGTTCTGGGGAGCAGGAAGGCACTCTCTGCAGATGCGTGCAAGATTTGGGGCTCTTGCTGAGAATCAGGCACCAAGGCCACCAGCTTAGCTGATTTTTATCCAGGAATGGTCAAGAGGGGCTGGACCTGGGGTTGGAGGTGGCGGGCTCAGGACAGTCAGGACGGGTCAGGCAGCCTGGGCTGGGAGAAGCTCCTGGAAACAGCTAGTGCGCCCACCCGGTGGCCCAAGGACACAGGTCCGGTCATGGCAGGGTGGCCTGGGCGTCAGCTGTGCCCTGTCCCCTTCCTCGGCCAGTCCTGCGGCTACGGCACCAGAGATGAGGACTACGGCTGCGTGCCCTGCCCTGCCGAGAAGTTCTCCAAAGGAGGCTACCAGATCTGCAGGCGCCACAAGGACTGCGAGGGCTTCTTCCGGGCCACGGTGCTGACGCCGGGGGACACGGAGAACGACGCTGAGTGCGGGCCCTGTCTCCCTGGGTGAGCACGGCGCGGCCCCAGAGCCACCTTCCACAGGATGGGCTGCCCAGCCAGGCTAAGCGGACACACTCATAATAGCTCCCTCTTCCGACCCAAATCAAGCAGTTGTGCAGAGTGTTCACAGTGAGACAGCACACGTGGAACGCTTCAGGAAGAGAAAACCAACATTCCATACAGATGCACTATTTTTCAGTATTTTTAGTATTCTGGGAAGAACTGGGTAAAAACACTACTAATAGAAATGTTTGAGTCATATGTTGCCTATAATTCCACCCCAATCCTGTTGTGTGTCAAAAGTCTTCCCAAAAAAGCAATGTGAAACTGCAAGATAGAATCTTCCTTCTTACAAGCAGGACTGTTAGCAAGTTCTCTTGGGACCAGGAGAGGACAGCCCTGACATTCGGCGACCACCT
This sequence comes from Catagonus wagneri, assembly GCA_004024745.2. Taxonomy (NCBI): domain Eukaryota; kingdom Metazoa; phylum Chordata; class Mammalia; order Artiodactyla; family Tayassuidae; genus Catagonus; species Catagonus wagneri. The sequence goes on along the minus strand of PVHT020003144.1, from coordinate 8,568,239 downwards.
CCCTCTGGTGGCCACACAACCTGTGCTTGCAAGAGCTATGCACGCACACAGAAGGCAGTGACTAAGGCTGCGTGATGGTGACGATGGCAGAGGTGCTAGCAGTGATGGAGGTGGTGATGGTGGGGATGTTAGAAGTGGAGGAGGCGGTGATGATGGAGGTGCTAGAAGTGATGAAGGCGGTGATGATGGAGGCGTTAGAAGTGGGAGAGATGGTGATGATGGAGGTACTAGAAGTGGAGGAGGCGGTGATGATGGAGGCGTTAGAAGTGATGGAGGCGGTGATGATGGAGGTGTTAGAAGTGATGGAGGCGGTGATGATGGA
>PVHT020003144.1:8513661-8540413 GCA_004024745.2 Catagonus wagneri | reverse complement strand
GAGCCTTTTCACCCGAGGGCTGGAGGACAGTGGAGTCAGTGAGCTTCTCCCAAGGCTGCCAGCACCACCTGGCTAGGCAGTCTGAGCTGCAGCTCTAGTTCCCTGAGGAAGAAGTTGAGGTGGAGAAGTTATCCACATGGGCTCAGTCCACTTTGGCTCATTTGAAAGTAGCAGATTTGGCTTCTTTGAGAACATTTTTAGGTTCAAGAGTTATTGTTTTCACCTGATAGAATGTTTTATGAAACGATCTACCTTTGGAGCTGAACTGGCTATTCCGGGTTCCAAGGCGTGTGCTTTGAATTCCTCACTGAAAGTCCCTGGCTGTTCAGCATCGTGAAGGTGACCTAAGGCGCACAGGACCCTGTGCTGCATGTCCAGGCACAGACGTTCCTGGGCGTCCTGTGTGCTCACCTCCCCCGTTTATTAACCTGCCAGAAGAATACACTCTTACGCATTGTTACCAGAAGCGTGTCACATCGTCGGCAGTTAGATTCATGGATAAAGTAATCTAACGGGGGGTTAAAAGCTTACCGAAACGGATGTGACTGTTGAAATATGCTCATTTGTCCATCAGATAAGAATTTCCAGTGGGCAAATACTGGAGCAGCTGTGTTCAGAGCACAGTCGACCAGTAAAGTTGGCGAAGACGAAGACGGTAGTGACGAAGAGGTGGTTCACAATGACGATATCCACTTTGAACCGATAGTGTCATTACCAGAGGTAAACACTAAGGCATGAAAGCCGTACTAGTAACTTCACGTTTGAAGTTTAACACTTGATTTGTAGGGCTGGCGTTGTTTGCATTGTTTCAGAACACTGACCGCCTCAAATGGAAGCGCTCTATTAGAAGTTCAGCCTTTAAGCTTAAATTGTCTTTTGGGAAAAAAATGACATATAAACATTATATTGGTAAGGTTTTATCCTATATGAAATTCTGTATGTAACTGTTGGGAAAAACGTAGTCGTTTCGCGTTTATTTTCATAACATATTTTGAGGGAACGCACAGCAGCCGAGGTGCTCCGAGCGCAGGAGGGGAAGGACAGCTAATCGTCCATCCGCACGCATCGCGCCCCGGCGGCCCGCGAACACAAACAGACGACAGCGGCCACGCCGTGACGCACATCCACCGCGCCGGCCAAGGCGCCGTTGCCAAGGAGACGGCAGCGGCCTCGGCGTGCCTCAGCGACCAGGACGGGGGCGGGGCGTGAGCTGCGACAGTGCGCACGTCCGCGGCGCCCGCCCCGCCCCGCCCCGCCCCGCCCCGCCGCACGCCGTTGCCGGGGAGACGACGGCGGCAGCCGCTATGGAGCCGAGGGTGGTGAAGCCCCCGGGGCAGGATCTGGTGGTGGAGCGCCTCAAAAACCTTTACGGCCTCGGGGGAGACTGCCCCGCCGAGGTGAGGCCCCGCCCTGTCTCCCGGTCGGTGTGGTTCCCCGGGATGCCGCGTCTGCGGGTCGAGGTTTGGGTGCAACGCGGGGGGCGGCTCCTGGCCGGCACCGCACCCCCGAGGGTCAGTGCGCGCGTCCCCGAGGGAACGCCTGCTAGAAGCTCCCGGCGGTGACTTGCGGACGGGACCGAACTGCTTCGGTGCCGGCCCAGAGCGGCGAGTCCGAGCCAGTTTGGCGCGAAAAGGTGCGGGCGCCCGGCCGGCTGGATCCACTTTGGCGCCTCTGACCGCAGACCCCGCGCTCGTGTCGGGCGTCGTGGAAGGGGCGCTGCGTGGCTTCGGTCCTCTGAGGCCGGGACACTGTGCGAGGACCGGGCGGGAGCGGGGACTGCTGTGTGGGAACCGGGGCGGCTGGGCGGGAACCGGGCGGGAACTGGGACAGCTGAGCGGGGACCGGGCAGGAAGGGGTCGGCTGTGCTGGGGTGGTGTGTGGGGACTGGGCGGGGTGGGCCCGCACCAAGTCACCGCGCTGGCGCTCTCTTTCAGCCGGGGTGGCGGTGGTCGGACAGTGCGGAGCGTCCGGAGCGTCGAAGGCGGCCTCCCCGCACCCTAGGTAGGTCCGCGCGGCTGGGAGGCGCTCAGGACGCAGAGCTCAGCGCCTTCGCGCGGAGGTTCTGGCTCTTTCCTTCGCTGCGTCCGAGAGAGTTTATTATACAGCGTTTAATGTCTCAAATTCACGAAGGGAGAAAGGAAGAGTTGGACGTTTGAGGCCTGGCGGGGTATCGCGGGGAGGCGGAAAGCTGGCTGGATTCTGAATTTAGCCTCTCCTTGTGCTTTCTGCTGGTGGCGCTGAGCAGGTTCCCCTGGCGTCCCTGGTGCTCGGGTTCCTAACCATTAGAACAGATTAAAGGCACCTGCTCGGCTTGCTGCCCAGCGTCGTACCCAGAATCCAGTGCGCGTCTGGATGACCGCATTTTGTAATCAGTAAAGTACTGGTTAAACTTGAGGCTCCATGCCTGTTTTCTGGAAGTTTGCTTGAGGGAGACAGACAGATGAAGTAATTTTGCTGTCCTAGGTTCGGGAGCCGAGAAGGAAATCCTTGTTGCCTGACCTCAGCGATCTCTGCTGTGCTCTTCCCTGTTCACAGACGGCCTGGATGTCTTCTCCTGTGGAGATGAAGTTGACTCATCGTTAAGATGTGATTGGGATGAAAGGAGGCGCGGCCCAGCGCCTCTCTGTGGTTCCCTCAAGCTCGGGACTGGGAATTGGTAAAGTACCCCGAGTCCTTCCTGGCGCCCCCCACCACCACCACCCTGCAGCATCTCAGAAACCGAAGGAAGGGGACAGGGTGCTGCCCACATGCTTGTTTTTCTTTGGGAGGAGGCATAAGCCGTCTGGAGCTTGCTGAGTAGTTGGAGAGACTGTCTAGTTGTTCCTAAGAACCTGGTAAAAGCACAGACCCAGCGCTGTGTTTGCTGACATCAGGGGAAGTTATTCACATGCTGTGATAGACGAAAAGTTATGGTTATTCATCTGGGAACCAAAGGAAAGTCTTGTTCCCTTTGTTATTTTTTCCTTTTTTTTTAAAAAAGGTACTGGGATAAAAGTGATTACAGGTTTGTTAGGGAGCAGTGTTTAACTCCTTCTCTATAGTGTCTCGTGGTGTAGTGAGCACTGTATTTTATGTAGTTGGGAGAGAGATGGAAGAAGTTTGTCCAGGGAGTCGGCACCTACAAAATATAGGTGGTGTGGTGCCGGGCTGTGAGGGGTCAGCAGTTTTGTCGAGGAGATTTTACTCTGCGTGAAAACAAGAGAAGCTCAGGTGAAATAAAGTTCTAGGTTGAATACTGTTAATGCAAAAATAGATGGCAGAAGGAAGTGCTTAGGTATCAAGAGGGAGCAAATGTTTGGAGGTAACATTAAACCATAAAGATGTGTTCATATACAAAATGAAACATCGAGAGAATTGTGGAGAGGAAAAAAAAGAATTGTACTTAAAATATCTGTTATTAACGTGATTGATATTTCGGAACTCCCATTGCTTCATTCTCCGTTTAAATGCATTAGTACACTAGAGCACGTAGACTGGTGTTGGGCACACAGAAGAGCACTGAAGTCGCCGTTATCATCATCTTTAATATTACTGCTCTTTCACTTGGCACTAGCACAGTAACCTTGTCGATCTGGAATCAAGATCTGGACATGGGGTAGCTGGAATATAGAGGAAGGGGAGAGAAAATTGCCGAAGATAATTATGAATTTCTGGAAGTTGTTCTCTTATATTAACTGATAGTTTTATCATCTTTACAGTATCTGATCTGGGTATAATTTCAGGTTATAATTTGAAGCTTTTGAACTGTGGAAGTTTTATAACATTGGGTGTTTTTTTGTGTTTTTTTTTTTTTTAAGGGCCACACCTGTGGCTTATGGAGGTTCCCATGCTAGGGGTCAAATCGGAGCTACAGCTGCTGGCCTACACCGCAGCGACGCAGGATCTGAGCTGCCTCTGCGACCTACATCACAGCTCATGACAAGGATCCTTAACCCACTGAGCAAGGCCAGGGATTGAACTTGCATCCTCATGGATCCTGGTCGGGTTTGTTAACTGTTGAGCCACGAAGAAAACTCCTGGGTGGTTTTTTTTTCACAGTCCCTAGTCACAGTCTAGTGTGGAATATGGAACTGCCAGCACAGGCCACGTGTTGAGTCCTTGAAATGGGGCTGGTCTGAATTGAGCTGTGGTTTTAAAGATGATGAAAGAATATAAAGTGTCTTGGGGTTCCCGTCGTGGCACAGCGGAAACAAATCTGACTGGTAATCATGAGGTTGCAGGTTCGATCCCTGGCCTCGCTCAGTGGGTCAAGGAGCCAGTGTTGCTGTGAGCTGTAGTGTAGGCCGGCAGCTGTAGCTCCAATTTGACCCTTAGCCTGGGAACCGCCATATGTCACAGGTGCAGCCTTGGAAAAGCAAAAAAAAAAAAAAAGTGAATTGTCTTTTTAATACTGATTGTGCATTAAAATGCTAACCATTTAGATAGAGTGAGGTGAGTATAGTATATTGGCAAAATCTCTGATCTTTTCAGGATTTTAAACTGGCTGCTAGGAAGTTTTAAATTATCTTAAATTTAATATATATGCATTATAACCCCTTTGAACATCACTGCTCTGGAAATGTGGACTCTCAGCTGGTCTTTTGGAGAGGCCACCTGGGTTCTCGTTCTGCTTCATTGTTTGCGATTGATGTCACCTGCTGATTATTTAGCCTTAGGGTTCAGTTTCCCTGTCGGAAGCAGTAGTTCTTTTAGGTGAAATCGTGTGTGGCAGTACCCGTTACACCTGCCACACAGAAGTGCTGGGAGTCAGGGCAGGAGCGTGTTCTCGGGGCAACGTGCTCGTGTGCGTGTCGGGTTGAGTCTGAGTGAAGTGTGGAAAGGCGCTTGCAGCGAGTTGTCAGCGTCAGTGACTGTACTGTTTGCTCATTACGTGCGCTCTTCATATTTGAAAAGCAGTCTCGTCACCTTTCAGTGCTATGGAAATCTTCCAGAATGCTGTGATGGATTTTTTTTTTAAAGCCTAGATGATGACCTGGATTCTTTTCGAGATGCGAAGCAACAGGAGAGAGAAGAAGAGTTCATCGGGGATGATCATAGAGTTAGTACCTCCACAGTAAAGACGCAGACTCCTAAAGAAATAGGAAAAGGTAAGAGGACATTCCTGTTGGAAGTCCTTCAGGCAGAATGCTGCCAAGTGGGGCACTCGAACGCTGGCCCTGTAAGAGCTCTGGTTCTCAGGAGGCTGTAGATCCGTGGTCTGGATTTTTGAGAGCCGTGAGGTGGCTGCTGTGCTGGTCCTTAAGCTAAAGAAGAGGACAATAACCTTGATTATTTTCCAGTAGAGTTTCTGCATGCTTAGAACTGACCTAAAGAACTTCATAATCAACCGAATCATTCTGAACTTTCTTCCGTTCTGTTTCACGGCAGTGTTTCTTAGGAAGTGATAAGGTTGTGGTGGTATGTGGCTGAGCCTTAAACGCTCTAGGAGAGCGGCCCTAAAGGTCTGGCCTCCTCTGGCCCCAGCAGGCAGGTGCTGGGCGTGTACCTGGTTGCGGATCCCAGCTTGGCGAGGATCTCAGGAAGAGAGGGAGCCAGCGCTGCACACGGCGACTTGCTTCCCTGTCCTGCTCCACCCTCGTCGTCCTTCCTCTCTGCACGTGAGGAACACCGGAAGGGCGTCTGCTGGGCTTGTGCTTCTTGCTCCGTGGTGGGTTTTCCACTGAACACAGCTGGAAATGCAGGATACCCTATCGAAAAGAAGTGTCAAGTGTTTAAAAGTTGACAACGCTAAGGCAGGTTTGGGCTGGGGCTTGATAGGGCAGGTCCGGCGCTGAGCGTCTTTCTCTTGAAGGGCCTTTGCTGAGCGAATGAGGGGAAAAGTTTTTCCTGTAGCACATTCTTGTTTTCGATCTTAGCTCCCCAGCCCGTCCAAGGTGGGGAGCGTGGTGCGGGCTTCTCCTCAGCGGAGCCAGCGCAGCAGGTGAAGTGAGGGCGCTGCTGGCTCAGGGTGGGGGTGTCACTCATCACTGCCATCTGGGGCCTGCGACGGGACTGCGTTGGGAACTGGTTTGGCATCACTCCTGCGGTGCACCTGCAGGTGTACCTGGTGGTCCTGCACCCGCGTTCCTGCTTCCTGACCTGGAGGAGCACTCAGTACAGGTGCTGCAGCCGGGGCAGGGCTGTGGGCGGCGGTGTGGACACCTGGGCTTGGGATCCAGTCGCGTCCATGTTGTGAAGCGTCATTAACATGGAAACGGGTTCTTTCCTGAAGGAGATTAGAGAATTATGTGAGTCTGTGAGTATTTATTTACTTTGGCTGCACCCTCGGCAGGTGGGAGTTTCCTTGCCTCGGCAGCAACCAGAGCCACTGCCTTGACATTGCCAGGTCCTTAGTCCACTGTTCCACAGGGGAACTCCTGTGGGATTATTTCATTACTGACGTTATGTCAAGCGTAAACAGGCAAAACGTAAATTTTTTAATAGAAGTAGAGTTCAAAAGAAGTAAAGCAGTGGTAAGCACCAAGTTGGGGGTGTGGTTACCTGGGTTTAATTTGGGACAGAAGGGGATTCAATCAGTGGCTTCCCAGGTAGTGAAACTGAGCAGAGCCCTGTGGGGTCCCCCATTTCTTTCTTTCTTTTCTTTTCTTTTTTTTTTTTGCTTTTTAGGGCCACACCCATGGCATATGGAGGTTCCCAGGCTACGGGTCTAATCAGAGCTGCAGCTGCCGGCCTCCACCACAGCCACAGCAATGCCAGATCTGAGCCATATCTGCAACCTACACCACAGCTCACGGCAACGCGGGATCCTTAACCCACTGAGCGATGCCAGGGATCGAACCTGCAACCTCATGGTTCCCAGTCAGATTCATTTGCGCTGCACCACGACAGGAACACCTGTGTCCCCTATTTCTCGCTTGTAGGGAATAGGCCTCATTCAGCCTCCGTCCTAGGACCTTCCCTGCATTCCAGGGGGCTGGTTCATACAGTTTCTAATCAGAGAAGAGAGGGGGTGCAGAGACCAGGGAGGTACATTCTAGAAGCAGCAGTGCAGCCTCGGGGCAGGGTGCTGCGTTCTCTTCAGGAAATATACATGACAGTATCTTTGAGTTCTGCAGAACTGAAACGCCAACAGAGAGGAGGTCCCCCAGAACCAGTCCCAGGGTCACTAAGCACCAACTCTGAAGAAGAATGACAGCTTGCCTCTACCCTTCTCCTTATTTGTGGCCCCAAACTGAAAAAAAATACTTCCTGTTCTCTCCCCAAGGGGGGCGCAGTCTTCGAGGCATGAGCCTGTTGTGGCCTCCTTTGCCTGGCAAAGCAATAAAGCTGTTCTTTTCTACTTCGCCGCAAATTCTGTCCCTGCGTTTCAGTTCCTTTCCATTCGGCACAGAGGCCAAGCTTCTGCAACAGAACTTTCCATTTGTTGGCCTAGCCAGTTAATCCTCTTACAGAGAAGCTGCCAAAAGACCACAGAGAATTCCTGTATGGCTTTCATGCCAGCGTTCTAAATGTTAGCGTTTGCTGTTACCATTCACTCCTTCTGCTTCTCGTGCTCAAAACTTTTTAACCGATACTGTGAATCGTATTTTAAGTAGCTCTTTCTGAAACTACTCCATTTGAGGATAGGTAAAATCATAAATTAAGGTTGGTTTTAATTTGTTTTATTTTCTTAGCAGTTGCCTGGACACCTAATTTGGCCTCAAATTCCAGAAATTGGACTGGCTGTCATAATGATGGCAGTGACTCTTCTTGGAAACGTGTCGGCACCCCAGCGTCCAGAGCCTCAAACCAGCAGGGTGTGCTTCCATTTCAGATCAACCAGATCTACGAAGAGCTGTTTCAGATACACCAGAAACTGCAGGTAGGAGCTCTGTGCTGAGATGAGCATTCAGGGAAACGCCTGTGTTCTCAGCACTGGGTCTTTGGAAACTGAATTCACATGCCTCACCTGCGCTGTTTTCGATAAGTGTGCCCGGCCCAGGGGGAGGGGACAGGCAGCGATCGGGGGAGGAGGAGCTCCTGTTGAGGGGAAGGTGGGCGGCTGAGAGGAAAGGCTCAACGGAGGTGTCCACACATGCGTCTGTTTCTTAGGCTTCAGACTGTCTTGTGTTTTATGTTTTGTTCCCTCCCATCCCATCCCATCCTTAAGAAAAAAAAAACTAAATTTGCTGGTAAAGGGTGCTTTTTGAAGTGGGTGTTTAGATTCATTGTCTCAGTGTCTGTGTAAGAGGTTCTCCTGTCAGCTCTCACCAGGATCTCATCCAGGGCGGTTTTCTTTACCTGTCTTCTATGGGACTTCTTTTGTCTCTAAAGGATGTAATTCAGGAGTTCCCTTCGTGGCTCAGTGGTTAACAAATCCGACTAAGAACCATGAGGTTGCGGGTTCGATACCTGGCCTTGCTCAGTGAGTTAAGGATCCGGCGTTGCCGTGAGCTGTGGTGAAGGTTGCAGACGCGGCTCGGATCCCGCGTTGCTGTGGCTGTGGTGTAGGCCGGCAGCTACAGCTCCTGTTAGACCCCTAGCCTGGGAACCTCCATATGCCGCGGGTGTGGCTCTAGATAAAGGCAAAAAAAAATAATAAAAAAATAAAGGATGTAATTCAGGGAGTTCCCATTGTGGCTCAGTGGCAGCAAACCCAACTAGTACCTGTGAGGATGCGGGTTTGATCCCTGGCCTCTCTCAGTGGGTTAAGGATCTGGTGTTGCTGTGGTGCAGGTTGCAGACGCAGCTCGGATCTCGCGTTGTTGTGGCTGTGGCTGTGGCGTAGGCCAGCGACTACAGCTCTGATTCAGCCTCTAGCTCAGGAAGATCCATAAGTGGGGAGTGTGGCCTAAAGAGACAAAAAAAAATATTTCTGTTGGACATTTTTAAAAGAACTGCAGTGTCTCGATTCCAGCTGAAGCTCCTTCTCCTGTCCCGAATCTTCTCTCCCCAGAGCTCAGCGCCCCCCAAAGTTGGTATGGATTCTTTCTGTCATGTTTTCACTAAACCCATTATGGCTCCGTATGTTTGTATTGTTTTGAGTGTTTTAAGTTTTTCTGTAACAACGTGCTTTGGTCTCTTTGGAGCTTCCTTTGTTAATGTTATGTTTTTGAGATGTATGTATTTGGAAAATTAGATCTAGTGGTTCATTTGTATTGCCATATTGCCTTCTGGCTGCAGATAAGCCACCAGCGCTTTCTCAATTTCTGTGTGAACACACAACAGCTGGGTTCTGGGTGTCTCCCTAACCGGAAGCGGGGCAGTAGCAGGTGCTTCCACACTGACCTCTGGGGAGGCTGTGCCCTTTTGCTTAGGTTCCACCTGCTGCACCCTAGAGTTCGTTTTTCCCTCGATATGGTGGGTTTTCCTCACTGATGCTCTACTTTGCATTGTCTGCCTTTGAGTGTTGAGTCCGATGAGGTGATTCTGAGTTCAGACACTGATGGTAAAAGCATGTATTTTTAAGCTTAAGAATGGTAAGCTGCAGGTGCACACCTGAAGACCTGGAGTCAGGAGACCGGCTGAGTGGTGAGAGCATGCGCGGTAACAGTCCCGTGCTCAGGAGTTTAGTGTCAGTTCTCCAGCATTCTATGGTTCTTTGTTAATCAAACAACAGAGGCAGCGTGTTAGAATTTTTGGGTTTTCATCGTACACTAAGATAAAAAGATTCCAGCAAGTTTTTGCCAGCGGTTGTCTGAGCGTGGGGACTCTTTTGGTGATTGTGGTGGACTCTGTCTCTGCGGGCTTCATGCACCTACCTCGGGAACTGCTGGGACCGGGGGCGGGCGAAGGCGAGTGTCGTGCTGGGTTTTCAGAGGGATACTGGTCCTGTGCAGAAAGTGTCTGCCCCCCGTCTGGTGATCAGAAGAAAGGCCTGCTAAACTTTGAGCCATCCCAGCAAAAGGGAGGAGATCTCTGCCAGGCACGGGGGGAATAGCGCCCGCGCCACGTGGTTCTGGGGCTGGGGCTCAAGGTCAGGACTCCAGCAGAGTCCGTGTCTGCTGAGACCCTGCTTCCTGGTTCGCAGACAGCACCTTTTGGCAATGTCACTGTGTGTTACACGGGTTGCTTGAATTTTTTTAAAATGTGCAGTTCCTTTATTTTCAGTCTATCCAAAGTTTATGCTGGCCAATTTTAGAATATTTAAATTATCCCAGTTTAAAAAAAAAAAAATCCATACCCATTAGAGTTCCATCGTGGCTCAGTGTTTAACGAACCTGACTACCATCCATGAGGACTCAGGTTCAATCCCTGACCTCACTCAGTGGGTTAAGGATCCAGTGTTGCCGTGAGCTGTGGTATAGGTTGCAGACACGGCTTGGATCCTGCATTGCTGTGGCTGTGGTATAGGCTGGCAGCTGCAGCTCCCATTCGACCCCTAGCTTGGGAACCTCCATATGCTGTGGGTGTGGCCCTAAAAAAAAGACAAAAAGACAAAAAAAGAAAGGAAGAAACCCCCTTACCCCTTAAATAGTTCTTCTCGTCCCACCCCCTCTGGTCTTGGATGGAGGCAGTCACTAACTACTTCCTGTCTCTATGTATTTGTCTGTTCTGGCCTTTTTATATGAATATGAAGTGACTGGCTTCTTTCATTTTGCACAACCTTTTCAGGGTTTATCCATGTTGCAGCATGTCAGGACTTTGTTCCTTTTCGTTGTCGAATTCTGTTCCATTAGTGGGATGTACTGCATCTTCTTTATCTGCTCATCAACTGGTGCTTCTGACTTGTGTTCCCCTGGTTGGTAATTGGATTCAGTTGTGGGCATGTGTCTTTTGTGCTGCCTGAAAGCACACAGGGGGATGTAAATAGGCAGTTTGGACTTGAGTCTGGAGTTGGAGAAGGTGCTGAGCACTCAGCTTGGAGGCAGCGAGCACGTGCACAGTGATCTTAGCCGCCCAGTGGACAGAGCCAGGCAGAGAGCGTGGAGGAGGAGAAAGTGGTGTGACCCCAGCTCTTGTGAAGGACCATGGAGGGAGCAGGGCCTGCCGAGCCTGGGGAGGGGTCTGAGAGGAGGTGATGGCCCGGAGCCCGCGGAGAGCAGGAGAGGCTGTAGAGCACTCGGCGCGGCCGGGCCTGGGACTGGGCTGCGGGTTCAGTCCCCAGGAAGCCACATCAGTGGGTGGGCAATGTGGCTGGCTGGAAGGAAGCTGAGGAGGGATGGGCAGGTGAAGAGGCTTGGTTGATGCAGACAAGATTTCCAAGAAGTTGGTGACTTTGTGGACAGGGTCGAGAGCAGATTCCCTTCAGGGGTGATGGGAGAACTTGGACGTGGGGTGGGGGCTAGTCCCCAGAGAGTCAGGGACAGTGCCACTTTCCCGGGAGGCCGGACCGGCGCCCACACAGATGCTGCGGGAGGTGGTGGGTGAAAGGGACTGGTGGGCTGTGGGAATGCGGAGGCCGTGAGATTCTCTGGTGGCACTCAGCTGCGTGGCCTCGGCGCCCAGGGCAGTTACAGTGTCAGTCCAGGTGACAGAGGTGTGGGGGGCGGCGCTGTGGTGCTGACCGAAAGAACCTGGGGTCCAAGTAGGTCAGCAGCGCAGAGCCGCCCCGAGCCCTCCACGCCTCTCCCGCGTCTCCGTCACAGTGAGTCTCACTGGTGCTTTGTGTCACTCTGCAGTGAGACCGAATTTCTGGACAGGTTTACATGCTGGGCGAGCCCAGCAGTTCCCGGCGTCTTCTCACCATTTGATGGAGCTGCCTTCTCGGGAAATGAAAGCCTAACGTGAGCTGTTTGTACTTCTGGCCTTTTGATTCAGTGTGAAACTGCAGCACAGCAGGAATTTGCGGAGGAACTTCACAAGCGGGAACGTTTTCTAGTTGAAAGAGAACAGCTGCTTTTCAGACATGAAGCTGCCTTGAGTAAAATTAAAGGCGTCAAAGAAGAGGTTCTTACGAGATTTCAGATTATCAAGGAGGTAAGCAGACGGCGCTGACTTTGGAGTAAATCGGTCCCCTCCCTTCTGCGTGGGTTCCCTGTTTGCTGCCTTGACCACACTGGCTGCCTCTCCCCCTCCCCGCCCCAGACACTCGTCCTCTCCGGGACCGTCTGAAGGCACATTGCAGACATCCAGACCCGGCTCCGCAAGCCCTCCCTCCCTGTCAGAGACGCTTACTCTGAGGAGGGGACGCTCTGGGGAATGAGGACGTCCCTGCACCACTGTCACACACAAACTGAGTGCTTGTGGCTAACTAATAAATTATGTAACTACATTTTGTTAATTATTTTAATTTTATTTTAAATTAAGTTAAATTTAACTTATTACTCCTTATGCTTAAATCCACTGACTGAAGCCCTTGTGATTCAAGGAGTTCTAATGTTTAATTAATTTCATTCAGTGTCAGTAGTGACATGAAGTCTCTGTTTTCTCCCTCCTAGCAACACGATGCAGAAGTTGAGCACTTAACTGAAGTTCTTAAGGAGAGAAATAAAGAAAGCAAGAGGCTAAGGTCCTCTTTTGATGCATTGAAAGAATTGAATGATAGCTTGAAAAAACAGGTAAGACCCGTATTCTCTTATGATATTGTAAGACATTCTTAGAACTTTATAGATTAACAGAGTATAAGTCAAACTCTTAGAAAGTATTCTGGCTAGAGGAACTCTTGATTATCTCTGTTAGCTTCTTTATAAAATACTTCCAAATGTAAAGTCTGTGATTCTTTGGCTTCCCCAAATCCATCCTAGCCTCCCACAGTTAGGATACAACCTTGGCTTTCAGTTGTCTGGAAGCCTGCTTTCTCCCTGGAGACACAACCCCATCTGGCATGCCTTTTGAAGGATTTCTTCATTGCTTGTGTATGTACATCGTTGCCTATATCTCTCTCAGGCTGACAGACTGCTCTGGGATCTTGCACATGTATGTCTGAGTGTGTGTGACTGCTGCGGGCATGGGCGGTACTAAGGGATTGAACCTGCTGATGCAGTGGAGGGACACTTGGGACACAGTGCAAAAGGTTAACATGGGGATCCAGAAGCGGCTCCCAAGGCAGCATGTGAAGAGATGCTAGCCAGCAATTTCCCAAAGCTCTGGAGATGCCCACCTACAGAGTTCAGAAGTTATGTTCACTGTCAGTAGGGTACATGCTGAGGAGATGCATACAAGCACAGTCTTTTAAGACTACAGAAACTTTAAAGATAAAACCCAGAGCAAAATAAGACCCTACCTTCAAAGAAGGAAGAGTAATGAGGTTCCATGGGGCTCAGCGGATTAAGGATCTAGCTTCATTAATTCAGTGACTTGGGTCGCTGCTGTGGCGCGGGTTCAGTCCCTGGCCAGGGACTTTCCACATGCCATGGGCACTGCCGAAAAAAATGAAAAAAGGAACAAAGAAGGAACAGTGAGACTCATGGCTAACCTTACGGAGGAAATATCACATACCTTACGTAAATGAAAAAAGAGAAAAACTCCCTTTCTTGCTGTGTGAGGCCAGCATAAGCTTGAAACTAAGCCTGTCAAGAACATTACAAGAAAGATGCAAGCCAGTGTCTCATGAGTGTAGTTGCAGCTATTTTTAGTATCAGCAGATCGAATACAGATGTACATAGAAAGCATAATACAACACAGCAAATTTAGCCCAGCAATACAAAGGTGGTTTATCATTTGAAAATTAACACATCATCCGATAAAAGAAAAATCATGTGATTCCTTGATTTCAAATTTGGCAGCAATTCAAGATAATAGCTAGTAGTAGAAGAGACCTTCTTAATTCTCATAGACTGTCTAAAAAAAAAAAAATCCATCCTTAACGGAAGTTGTTGAAGTCCTGTCCCTTTGCTCAGTGTTACTGTTCCTGTCGCCCTTGGTGCTGCACGTCCTGGCCAGCGTGGTGAGGAAGGGCAGGGGCGGATGGGCAGGCAGAAACACGGCTCACCCTCGGGTGACCTGCTTGTGGACCAGTGCAACAGGCACCCAAACGAGCAGACACGTGGTTGTCAGAATTAAGCCAGTTCAGGAGCCTCTTTGCTGGAAGTTCAGTACATACACATCAGGTGTGGTTCTGTGTATTGGCAGGAGTCACATAGTAGGTGTTTACTGAGAGATGCGGTAGGTAGTGTACTTCCTGTCCAGGAGTAAATCTAAAGAGAGGTTGTACGTGCGCAAAACGTCGTTAAGACACTGAAGAGTGAAATATGTTGAAGGCTGTGCTGTGTTTACAGATGAGAAGATTCTGTATGGTAGAGATGTCAGTGTCCCTAAATTAACAGGTACATTTAATCCAGTCCCACTAATTCATTATGCTGCATCCTTAATGATTCGTACACTTTTCCGTACATACATTGTAGTTTGATAAAAAAAATTTAAAAAAAGAGTTCCTGTTGTGGCGCAGTGGAAATGAATCCAACTAGGAGCCATGAGGTTTCGGGTTCGATCCCTGGCCTTTCTCAGTGGGTTAAGGATCCGGCATTGCTGTGAGCTGTGGTGTAGTTCGCAGACGTGGCTTGGATCTCGCGTTGCTGTGGCTGTGGTGTAGGCCAGCAGCTGCAGCTCCGATTGGACCCCTGGCCTGGGAACCTCCATATGCCATGGGTGTGGCCCTAAAAAAGCTAAAAAAAAAAAAAAAACCCTGAAAGATGTTTTTTATTAAAGTGTTTATGTGAAATATGTTAGGAGACCTGCGCTTTTTTCGTAGAAGTAAACCTTAGAAACCGTTCACGTTTGGGGGCCAAGTGGCGGCTTTAGCTGCGGTCTTTAATCAGGAGCGCCACCTCTGCTTGGGAATGCAAGCTCAGCGAGCGAGTGCCCTGGGAAGCTTCAGTATGAAATCAGCTTGAGGTGTCTACTGAAATGTCTTGTGTTTTCCCACTTTAGCTACATGAAGTAAGTGAAGAAAACAGGAAGTTGGAGGTTCAGGCTAAAAGAGTTCAAGCTCGCTTAGATAACTTACAGGTAAGGTGCCTGCTTATCTCTTGAGACACAAATGAATATTGAAATGACTGCCTTTGGATTTTCTCACTTTTAATTCAATTCTTTTTGAATGCATGGAAATGGCCTTTCGCAGAGGAAGTATGAGTTTATGACCATACAGAGGTTGAAAGGAAACCCCCATGCCGCTCAGGAAGTACAGAGCTTAAAACAGGAGAAAGCGCCAGCGTCCAAACCTTGTAAGGTAGGGTATGACTGAACATTTCTCCACTGGAAAGTGAAGGCATTTTCTCTTTGTTCTTTTTTTTTTTTTTTTTCCTATTTAGCAAACATTCTTTAGGTGTGAAAGGAGTCACTGTAATAATTCTTTTATAGGAAGGTATCTCTGCACTAGTTCAAATATGCTTTGTTTGCAAAAGCCTGGTATGTTAGCGGTGTTTCAGGTGTAGTAACACTGATGCATCACAGAAGCTTAAGCTTTCCAGCAGCTTTGTTATTCCTTGTGTTTGGGGATCTACGAACCTTTGGTGTTACTGCTTTCAAGACTTCAGTCCATCCCTGAACAGGCTCCATGGATTTTTCCTAAGACCTTTTTTTTTTTTTTTAACTCTGAGGTATGAATTGCCTAGAGTCACCAGTGCGCAGGTCCGTAACTGTACAAGTTTGAGGAGTTTTGACAGGTGCCTGCACTGGAAGCTATAGCTGGAAGGTTCCCTCGTGTTCCTTCCCTGCAGGAAGCCCTTGCTCATCTGCGGAGTCAAACAGCACGCGCTCATCTCTGTCGGGCCTCTCTGCTCCCGTTCTCCCGCTGGGTGACACCATCGGTTTCTTTATTCTTCCTTTGACCCACACCCGGGCTGTTGCTGGTTGTTGTCTGTTAATGAATACAGCTGCTGAGGATATTTGCGGACAAGGCTTTTTGAGGACACATGTTTTCCTGCCTCTTGGAAATGTAACCAAGACTGAATTTCTGGGTCATAAGGTAGATGCATGTTTCACTTTGGGGCACCGGCCAGTTTCCAGAGTGCTTGTTCCGTCTGTGTCCATGCTGGCGATACACGTGTTCTGGTTGCTCCACAGTTTTGATAGCATTTGGTGTTTTCAGTCTCGTTCATTTGGCTTTTCCCGTGGCTGGATAGTGATATCTCCTGTCAGCTTTAATTGCTAAAAAATTCTCTAATTTTTTTCCTGAAGGGAGTTGGGAGGGGAGCCCTGTTTAAAGACACAATGACCCCGAGGCATCCAGGGTGGGGCCTGTGCTGGCTCAGGGGCCTGCTTTGCACGACCCTCGGAGCCCTGTGTGCAGATCAAGGGCTGGGTCCACAAGGCCAGGCCGGCAGGGAGCTGCTTCCGTGGGCCTCGGGTTGCTGGGCCAGCTCACTGAGCGCGCAGTGGGAGAGGGCTCCTGTGTGCTGGCTGACCTGACCTGCGGGCCTCCTCCAGCGCCAGAGGGCCTGGGACCACGACACCTGCAGCGGGAGGGCGGCTCAGGGGATCCTGCCAGTGCGGGGAGAGCAGCCTGAGCGGACACCTCGGCTCTCCCGGGAGGGTCCCCCAGGGTCGCGGGACAACCTCCATAGCTATCAGAGGCCTGTCCTGGTCTGCTTTCTGCCCCGCTCCCCGCCAGGCAGCGGGTGTGCACAGGGGCTCTGGGGTGGTCCACGCTCGTGTTTCACCCCTTCCCTTTCACCTCCCTGTAGCCTTCCATCTTCCATGCTTTACGAAAGGGAGGCTGGTTGTGAAAACAATTTTTCTAATTGAAAAAGTGGGAAAAGTGGAGCTGTAATGGTCAGGAACACATGATGTTGCATTTTCATCAAAGGTACCTGTTGGAAGAAAGCTGAGAAGGTTAAAAATTACTCTTGTTCAGAATAATGTGATCACTTGGTTTTTATTCATCTGATTCTGTTTTTGTGCATTGCTATCTGCTTTGTTTTTTGCCTTTTTATTAATTTGCTTTTATATCTCTCTGTCTAAACATCTAAATCTAACAGCATAATTTCCTGATTGGGGTACATGTTTGGTAAATGTTTCTTTTTTTTTTTTTTCATGTGTGGTAAATGTTGAATTAAATTGACCAAAGGTGATCTGAAGAAAGACTAAAATCGGTCTGGTTGAACTTATAATTTCTTTATGGCATTTTGTTCTTATTTTCCTCCCTTTTTGGTAAACTTCAGAGAACAGGAATTCCAGGAAATTCTTCTCATATCCTATTTATAGAATGTAAAGAAAAACAACTTTTGGGGGAAGAAGACAGGAAGTTTCATGGTGGAAATTGTTTAGCTTTTGAAACCTTTAAATTTGTTAAAATCTGTTAGTTATGGTAGTTCATGCTTTTAAGGCCAGTTTTACTTTTCTCTGTCAAACTTGGATAAAGAATGTTATGAAAGGAGTTCCCTTGTGGCTCAGCAGGTTAAGAACCTGACTAGTGGAGATCCCATTGTGGCTCAGCAGAAATGAATCTGACTAGGAACCATGAGGTTGTGGGTTTGATCCCTGGTCTCGCTCAGTGGGTTAAGGATCTGACGTTGCTGTGAGCAGTGGTGTAGCTTGCAGATGCGGCTTGGATCCCCCATTGCTGTGGCTGTGGTGCTGTCTGGTAGCTGTAGCTCCCATTCAACCCCTGGCCTGGGAACCTCCACATGCAGTGTGGGCCCCCCCCCCCAAAAAAAAGGAGCCTGACTAGTATCCATGAGGATGTGGTTTTGATCCCTGGCCTCACTCAGTGGGTTAAGGATCTGGCCTTGCCATGAGCTGTGGTGTAGGTTGCAGTTGTGGGTTGGATCCAACGTTGCTGGGGCTGTCTCTTAGGCTAGCAGCTGCCGTTCCTATTCAGCCCCTAGCCTGGGGACTTTGATATGCCACTGGTGCAGCCATAAAAAGAAAAACAAAACAATTTTATGGAAAATTCTCTTTTGGTAACAAGATACAGTTCTTTCAGTTTCCTTATTGTGGTGGGTTTTCTCCCCTTCTGTCATCCAACATTTAATGTGTTTCTGATATTAATTGGAGCCGTCTGATTTGACATTTCTCTCATTTGGAGAAGCTCTGTCACCCAATACATACTTTAGTGAAATGTTTTAGGTATGTTTTTCTACAATCATTTACCAAATTTAAAACTTGCCTTTGAAATTTTAGGAGGCTGTGAATTGAAATAAATGCTTGATTTAATTTTCTTTGCACATAGGTACCACTTAACGGACAAGTTTATGAACTTTTAACTGTCTTCATGGACTGGATTTCGGATCATCACCTCAGCAAGTTGAAACATGAAGATTCTGGAATGGATGGTGAGAAGTCACAACTCACATTTGCTTCTCAGAGAAATGATATTCAGGAGAAGTGTGTGAAGGTTTGTTTTTGTTTTTCGTTTTTTTTGTCCTTTTATGGCCATACCTGCCATATGGCAGATGGAGGCTCCCAGGCTAGGAGTCTCATTGGAACTGTAGCTGCCAGTCTACGCCACAGCCATGGCAACACTGGATCCAAGCCGTATATGCAACCAACACCGTAGCTCACGGCAATGCCAGATCTTTAACCCACTGAGCGAGGCCAGGGATCAAACCCGCAACCTCATGGTTCCTAGTCAGGTTCATTTCCACTGAGCCACGACGGGAACTCCCAAGTTTTATTTTTAATTTGATTTTTTTTTTTTTTTTTTGTCTTTTTAGGCATATGGAAGTTCCTGGGCTAGGGTCAAATCGCAGATGCAGCTGCTGGCCTATGCCACAGCCACAGCCACGCAGGATCTGAGACACGTCTGCAACCTACATTGCAGCTCACAGCAACACTAGATGCTTAACCCACTGAGTGAGGCCAGGAATTGAGCCCACATCCTCAAGGAAACTGTCAGGTTCTTAACCCACTGAGCCACAGTGGGAACTCCTGTTTTTTAAATTTGGAATCTATGACACAGTAGACATGAAAATTAGAAAAGGAAAGCCTATGGTACATTTTACAAGAGAAAAAAATTGAAAATTACCGATAGTCCTAAAAAGATTCATTTCAGACTTGATTCAGATTCCTTCAGACTAAGTTTTTTTAACATGAGGGAATTTCTTTTTAAAACAGACCAGAAATTGAGAATCTACTCCAAAAATGGCAAAATAATTGTCTTGTTATTATTGATAGTTATTATTAGAATTAAGCAGATAATCAGTGAAATGAACAATTCCTGATACATATCATTAAGCATTCCAATCCCATTTAAGTAATTTTATTTTGCCTTTTGTCGTAAAGGGATGAAAAGTATTTTCAAGGAGCCTCTCACTATCAAAGAGATATTTTCTTAAATTATGCACATTAATTTGGATGTTGATACTCAAGATTTCCAGTCAGTATAAATTGTGTGGAATTTATAGAGATTAGAGATGAGAGAGTGACTGCTATATTACGTGAGAGATAGCATTAAAACCATTAAAACTCTAAAGAATGTTTATCTAAAGTTGTTTGTTGGGTTTAATGTTTTGAGACACTTTCATAATTACTAAATATAGGCCAGAGTTTCACTTCTGGAAGGTATTTCCAGTTTTCATCCTTACATAAACTATGTCTTCTGAATGCCTTTTGTGTGAGGCAGGATAATGGCCGTGGAGATGTTCAGAACCTAATCCCCGGACCTTTGGTGTGTCGTTTTTGTGTAGCCAAAGCAAATCAAGGTTACGAATCAGCTGACCCTGCAATCAGGATTGCCTGGGCAGGCCTAGTAATCACCTGAGCACTTCAGACCCGGCAGAAGAGTGGGACAGTGGCTCAGCTCATCCTTGCTGGCTTTGAAGATGGAGGCAGAGAGGCTTGATCCAAGGACTGGAGTTGCTTCTAGAAGCTAGGAGTTCCCCTCTGCTGATAGGCAGTGAGGAAGTGGGGGATCACCATCCTGCAGCCACAGGGGAGCAGAAGCTGCCAGCAGCCTGAAGGGATGGAGACAGGGGTCCCGCCTCCAGGAAGGAGCTCAGCCCCGCCCACACCTTGATGTTAGCAGTTGAGACTCAGTCAGACCTCTGACCTACAGAATTGTGAGATAAAGAGTGTGTGTTCTTTAAACCAGGAAGATTGGGCTCCTTTATTGCGGCGGGCATGGGAAGGAAATCCACCTTTGCTCGGACTCCGTCTCCCTTAGCATCTCCATTGACTCCACTCTGTATCCAGCCTCACTGTGGAAGGAGCTGCTAGGCAGCAGGGCCTCCAGTATTAAAGTTCTCTTAGAACTGGAGGCAGGAGATGGAGGCTAACAACTGATATTTTAGCAGGTGGACTATGGGTCATGTTGTGTGACGGTCTTCACTGTTGAGAAAATTCTAATTAATTAAAAAGGGGCATTTGAGTCAGAATTTTTTAAAACTTTCTGCTTCAAAGGATACCATCATGGAAATCAAAGAGAACCCACTCAGTAGAGAAAATACTTTTCAAATCAGGTTTAATAAGGGACTGCAATCTTGAGTACTTAAAAAAAAAAACCTTTACAGCTCAACTCAGTGATTAAAGACAATCTCATTGAAAGTGCCCAGTGGATCTGAGTAGACATTTCTCTAACAAATGGTCAATAGCATGTCAACAAGCACGTCAGGCCCTCAGGAAAACTAGTAATTTGGGGCATTCAAGTCCAAGTCACCTTGCTGTATCACTTCACACCCGCTAGGATGGCTGAAATCAAAAAGCCAGATAAGCATCAACCAAGGTGTCAGATTAGAACTCTCCTACGCTGCTAGGGAATATGTGAAAATAGTCTGGCAGTTCCTGGAAAGTGTAAGCATCAGCAGTTGCCCTCCTAGGAATGCTAGTGCTCCAGGGAGATGAGTGTGTGTGCGTGCGCGCAGCATGGTGGGTGACAGATAGCCAGCAAGTGGAAACAACCTCGATGGCCATCAGCTGACAGGTGGCCTGATAAATGGTGTGTGTACATAGTGGGGTCTTATTGGTAAAAGGGGATTCTCAATGCACATTACGACATGAATGGATTTTGAAAATAAGTGAAAGAGTCAAGTCACAAAAAGCCGCATATGATATGATTCCATCTATAAGGAAAATCTGGAGCAGGCAAGTGAGTGTCTAGGAAGTGGGTTAGTGGTTGTGAGGACTGCAGTGTGGAGGAGGCCGCTCGTGGTTAGGGATTTGAGGGGAGGGGGCAGAGACGTTCTAGATCTGATCCTGATGATGAGTAATGAATAATATACAAGGAATCACTGAATTACACACTTTAAGTGGGTGCCGTGTGTGGTGTGTGCGTTTTTTTAATTTTCAGAGTACGGGTCTTTTGTCTCCTTGGTTAGGCATATTCCCAGGTATTTTAATCTTTTTGGATGGGATGGTGAATGGGATTGTTTCCTTTATTTCTCTTTCTGATCTTTTGTTAGTGTGTTGAAATACTATAGATTTCTGTGTGTTAATTTTGTATCCTGCAACTTCACTAAATTCATTGATGAGCCTTAGTGGTTTTCTGGTAGCATCTTTAGGATTTTCTAGGTGTAGTATCATGTCATCTGCAAACAGTAATGGTTTTACTTCTATTCCAATTTGAATTCCTTTTATTTCTTTTCCTTCTCTGATTGCTGTGGCTAGGACTTCCAGAACTATTTTGAATAAAAGTGGTGAGAGAGAACATCCTTGTCTTGTTCCTGATCTTAGCAGATATTCATTCATGTTTTCACTGTTGAGAATGATAGTAGCTGTGGGTTTGTCATATATGTTTTTATTAAGTTGAGGTAGGTTCCCTCTATACCCACTTTCTGAGTTTTGTTTTTTTTAAATCACAAATGGGTGTTGGAATTTTGTCAGAAGCTTTTTCTTTGTCTGTTGAGATGACCATGTGGTTTTTATTCTTCATTTAATATGGTGTATCACACTGATTGATTTGCATATATTATGCTTGAGGAGAATGTGTATTTTGCTGCTTTGGGATGGAATGTTCTATAAATATCACTTCAGGCTGTCTGGTCTAATGCTTCTTTTAAGGCCTGTGTTTCCTTTCTGAATTTCTGTCTGGATGACCTCTTCATTGTTGTAAGTGGGGTGTTAAAGTCTCCCGTTATTTTGTTATTGTTGAGTTCTCATTTTATAGCTGTTAGCAGTTGCCTTATATATTGAGGTGCTCCAATGTTGGGTCATATATATATATATGTATGTATTTATGTATATATGTATTTATAGTTGTTATGTCTTCCAGGATTGACTCATTGATCATTGCGTGGTTCCTTTCTTTGTGTCTTGTACTTTATTTTAAAGTCTGTTTTTCTTTTTTTTTTCCCTTAATGAATTTTATTTCAGTTATGGGTGTACAAAAAATCATCACAAGTCAATTTGATAGCATTTGTGTCCCAAACCCTCAGTGCATCCCCCTACCCCCTAGCTTGTCTTATTTGAAAAACCAAAGGTTTTCCAAAGTCTGTGAGTCATTGTCTGTTCTGCAAAGAAGTTCATTGTGCCTTTTTAGTTTCCCCGTGTAAGCGGTAGCATTGGGTGTTGCTGTCTAATTGTGTGACTGGTTTCACTTAGCATGATAATTTCTAGGTCCATCCATGTTGCTATAAATGTTGTTATTTTGTTCCTTTTAATGGCTGAGTAATATTCCGTTGTGTATATGTGCCACATCTTCCCTATCCACTCCTCTGTCAATGGGCATTTAGGTTGTTTCCATGACCTGGCTTTTGCATAGAGTGCTGCAGTGAACACTGGAGTACATGTGTCTTTTCGAGTCATGGTTTCCTCTGGATAGATGCCCAGGAGTGGGATTGCTGGATCAAATGGTAATTCTATTTTGAGTTTTCTGAGGAAGCTCCATACTGTTTTCCACAGTGGTTGCACCAATTTGCATTCCCACCAACAGTGTAATAGGGATCCTTTTTCTCCACACCCTCTCTAGCACTTATTGTTTGTAGACTCTTTGATGATGGCCATTCTGGCCGGTGTAAGGTGGTACCTCATAGTGGTTTTGATTTGCATTTCTCTAATGAGGAGTGATGTTGGACATCTTTTCAAGTGTTTATTTGCCATCTGCATGTCTTCTCTTGAGAATTGTCTACCTAGATCCTCCACCTATTTTTTTGATGGGGTTGTTTGTTTTTTTGATATTGAGCTGTAGGAGGTATTTGTAAATTTTGGAGATTTGTCCCTTGTCAGTCATTTGCAAATATTTTCTCCCATTCTGTGGGTTGTCTTTTTGTTTTATTTAGGGTTTCCTTTGCTGTGCAGAAACTTTGAAGTTCAATTAAGTCCCGTTTGTTTATTTCTCTTTTTATTGTCCTTACTCTGACACGTGGATCTGAGAAGATGTTGCTATCATTTATGTCAGAGAGTGTTTGGCCTATGTTTTCCTCTAAGAGTTTTATAGTATCTGGTCTTATATCTAGATCTTTAATCCGTTTTGAGTTTATTTTTTGTGCATGGTGTTAGGAAGTGTTCTAGTTTCATTTTTTTACATGTAGCTGTCCAGTTTTCCCAGCACCACTTATTGAAGAGGCTGTCTTTTGTCCAATGTATATTCTTGCCTCCTCTGTCATAGATTAGTTGACTGTAGATGCGTGGATTTAATTATGGGCTTTCTATCCTGTTTCACTGATCTATATTTCTCTTTGTGCCAGTACCATACGGTTTTGATGACTATAGCTTTGTAGTAGAGTCTGAAGTCAGGGAGCCTGCTTCCTCCAGCTCCATTTTTCTTTTTCAGGATGTCTTTGGCTATTCTGGTTTTTTTTGTGCTTCCATACAAACTTTATTTTGTTCTAGTTCTGTGAAAATGGTCCTTGGTAATTTGATAGGGATTGCACTGAATGTGTAGATTGCCTTGGGCAGTATAGTCATTTTGATAATATTGACTCTTCAATCCAAGAGCATGGTATGTCTTTCCATCTGTTCATGTCAGCCTTAATTTCTTTCGTGAGCGCCTAAATAATTTTCAGAGTACACGTCTTCTGTCTCTTTAGGTAGGTTTATTCCTAAGTATTTGATTCTTTTTGATGTGATGGTAAATGGGATTGCTGCCCTAATTTCTCTTTCTGATCTTTCATTGTTAGTATATAGAAATGCAGTTGATTTCTGTGTGTTAATTTTGTATCCTGCAACTTTGCCAAATTCATTGATGAGCTCTAACAGTTTTCTGGTAGAGTCTCTAGGATTCTGTAGGAATAAGTATCAGGTCATCTGCAAATAGTGATAGTTTGACTTCTTCCTTTCCAATTTGGATTCCTTTTATTTCTTTTACTTCTCTGATTGCTGTGGCTAGGACTTCCAAAACTATGTTGAATAGTAGTGGCGAGAGTGGCCATCCCTGTCTTGTTCCTGATCTCAGCAGGAATTCTTTGAGCTTTTCACCATTGAGGATGATGTTTGTCATAGATGGCCTTTATTATGTTGAGGTAGGTTCCCCCATGCCCACTTTCTGAAGGGTTTTTATCAGAAATGGGTGTTGGATTTGTCAAAGGCTTTTTCTACATCTATGGAGAGGATCATATGGTTTTTATTCTTCAGTTTGTTAACGTGGTGTATCACACTGATTGATTTGCGGATATTGAAGAATCCTTGCATCCCTGGGATAAATCCCACTTGATCATGATGTACAATCCTTTTAATGTACTGTTGGATTTGGTTGGCTAGTATTTTGTTGAGAATTTTTGCATCTATGTTCATCAGTGAGATTGGCCTGTAATTTTCTTTTTTTGTGATATCTTTGTGTGGTTTTGGTATCAGGGTGATGGCTGCCTCCTAGAATGAGTTTGGGAGTGTCCCTTCCTCTGCAGTTTTTTGGAAGAGTTTCAGAAGGATAGGCGTTAGCTCTTCTCTAAATGTTTGATAGAATTCACCTGCGAAACCACCTGGTCCTGGACTTCTGTTTGTTGGAAGTTTTTTAATCACAGTTTCAATTTCAGAACTTGTGATTGATCTATTCATATTTTCTATTTCATCTTGGTTTAGTCTTGGAAGATTGTACTTTTCTAAGAATTTGTCCATTTCTTCTCGGTTTTCCATTTTATTGGTGTATAGTTGCATATAGTAGTCTCTTATGATCCTTTGTATTTCTGTGATGTCTGTTGTTACTTCTTTTTCATTTCTAATTTTATTGATTTGTGTCCTCTCTCTTTTTTTCTTGATAAGTCTGGCTAAGGGTTTATCAATTTTGTTGATCTTTTCAAAGAACCAGCTTTTAGTTTCATTGATCTTTTCTATGGTTTTCTTTGTTTTTATTTCGTTGATTTCTGCTCTGATCTTTATGATTTCTTTTCTTCTACTAACTTTAGGTCTTGTCTGTTCTTCCCTCTCTAGCTGCTTTAGATGTAAAGTTAGGTTGTTTATTTGAGCTTTTTCTTGTTTCCTGAGGGAGGCTTGTATTGCCATAAACTTTCCTCTTAGAACTGCTTTTGCTGCATCCCAGAGTTTTTGGAGTGTCGTATCTTTGTTGTCATTTGCTTCTAGGTATTTTTTAATTTCCTCAGTGATCCATTGGTTGTTTAGTAGTGTGTGTTTAGTCTCCATGTGTTTGTATTTTTTGCCATTTTTTTTCTTGTTGTTGATTTCCAGTCGTATAGCATTGTGGTCAGAGAAGATGCTTGATATGATTTCAATTTTCTTAAAGTTACTGAGGCTTGATTTGTAACCCAGGATGTGATCAATCTTCGAGAATGTTCCATGTGCACTTGAGAAGAATGTGTATTCTGTTGGTTTTGGATGGAATGTCCTATAGATATCTATTAAGTCCATCTGGTCTAATGCTTCATTCAGGGCCTGTGTTTCCTTATTGATTTTCTGCCTGGATGACCTGTCCATTGCTGTAAGTGGGGTGTTAAATTCCCCCACTATGATTGTGTTATTGTTGATTTCTCCTTGTAAGGTTGTTAGCAGTTGCCTTATATATTGTGGTGATCCTATGTTGGGTGAATAGATATTTAGAATTGTTATATCTTCTTCTTGGATTCATCCTTTGATCATTATGTAGTGCCCTTCCTTGTCTCTTCAAATGTTCTTCATTTTAAAGCCTATTTTGTCTGATAGGTGTACTGCTACTCCAGCTTTCTTTTGATTCCCGTTTGCATGGAATATTTTCTTCCATCCTCTCACTTTCAGTTTGTATGTGTCCCTAGAAGTGAAGTGGGTCTCTTGCAGGCAGCATATATATGGGTCTTGTTTTTGTATGCATTCAGCTAGTCTATGTCTTTTGGATGGGGCATTCAGTTCATTAACATTTAAGGTAATTATTGATATGTATGTTCTTATTGCCATTGTATTAACTGTTTTGGGGTTTTGTTGCTCTTTTTTCTTCCCTTTTTCTCTTGCTCTCTCCTCTTGTGGTTTGATGACTATCTTTAATGTTGTATTTGAGTTGATTTTTCTTATTTGTTTGTGTATCAATTGTAGATTTTTGGTTTGCAGTTACCCTGAAGTTTTGATGCAGGAGTCTATATATAAATGAGATTGTTTTAAGTTGTTGGTTTCTTAATTACATGTGCGTCTCCAGTGTTCTGCATTTGTGCTCTCTTCTCACGATTTCTGATTTTGGTAGCATAATTGTGCATGGATGATTTAGTTTCTTTACTGCATATATGACTTTACTGGTGAGCCTTGTTATTTGTGGTGTTTTTGTTTCTGGTTGTGGCCTTTTCTGCCTAGAGAAGTTCCTTTAGGATTTGTTGTAAAGCTGGTTTAGTGTTGCTGAAATCTCTTAGCTTTTGCTTATCTGTAAAGGTTTTGATCTCCCCTTCAAATCTGAATGAGAGCCTTGCTGGATAAAGTAATCTTGGTTGGAAGATTTTTCCTTTCATCACATTAAGCATACCATGCCATTCCCTTCTGGCCTGCAGAGTTTCAGCTGAAAAATCTGCTGATAACCTTATCAGGGTTCCCTTGTATGTCATTTGCTTCTTTTCCCTAGCTGCTTTCAGTATTTTCTCTTTGTCTTTAATTTTGGTCATTTTGATTAATATTTATCTCGGGGTGTTCCTTCTTGGGTTTATTTTATATGGTACTTGTTGTGCTTCCTGGA
>PVHT020003144.1:8480544-8510416 GCA_004024745.2 Catagonus wagneri | reverse complement strand
AGTCACCCCTGTTTTCCCAGGAGATCCTCCAAGAATTGCAGTCAGGTTCCACTGGATTCCTATGGAGTCTTTGCTTTGCCCTGGGACCCAGTGCACGTGAAAGTCTGTGTGTGCCTTTCAAGAATGGGGTCTCTGTTTCCCCCAGTCCTGTGGAGCTCCTGCACACAAGCCCCACTGGCCTTCAATGCCAGATGCTCCGGGGGCTCTTTCTCCCTGTGCCTGATCCCCAGGCGTGGGGATTTGACGTGGGGCTCAGAATTCTCAGTCCTGTAGCTGGGTCTTTCCAGTCTGTGGGGCTTCCCACCTGGGAGGTATGGGGTTGCTTCTATTGCATAATCGCCCCTCCCACCTCTTGATGTGGTCTCCTCTTTGTCTTCTGGAGTAGAATATCTTTTTTGGAAGCTTACAGTCCATTTAGTTGAAGGTTGCTTGGCATTTGGTTGTAGTTTTGTTGTTTTTTTGGGGAGAGAAGTTGAGCTCCAGTCCTTCTATTCTGCCATCTTAATTTTTTTTTCTTTTTGCCTTATCTAGGGCCACAGCCATGGCATATTGAGGTTCCCAGGCTAGGGGTCTAACAGGAGCTGTAGCCACTGGCCTTCGCCACAGCCACAGCAATGTGGGATCTGAGCCGCATCTGCAACCTACACCACAGCTCACAGACCCGCCGGATCCTTAACCTAGTGAGCGAGGCCAGGGATCGAACCTGCAACCTCATGGTTCCTAGTTGGATTCGTTAACCACTGAGCCACGATGGGAACTCCTAAAGTCTGTTTTTCTGATGTGACTATTGCTACTCCACTTTTCATTTCCGTTTGCATGGATTACGTTTTTCCATCTTCTGTCTTTCGGTCTGTATGTGTCCTTCGATCCACAGTGGGCCTCTTGTAGACAGCATTTATGAGTCTTGATTTTGTATTCATTCGGCTAGTCTGTGTCTTTTCGTTAGAGCATTTAATCCTTGTACATTTAAGGTAATTATTGCTATGTTCCTTTTGTTACTCCTTTGGATTTTTTTTTTCTTTCCTTCCTCTGTTCTCTGGTGGTTTGATGGCTCTCTTTTGTGTTGTGTTTGTGGCGCCTTTTCTTTTTTTCTTTTTAGGGCCACACCTGCAGCATATGGAAGTTCCCAGGCTAGGGGTTGAATCAGAGCTACAGCTGTGGGCCTACAGCACAGCCACAGCAATGCTGGATCCAAGCTGTGTCTTCAACCTATACCACTATATCACAGATCCAGTGCATGAGGCCAGGGGTTAAACCCACATCCTGGTGGATACTAGTCGGATTCATTTCTGCTGCGCCACAATGGGAACTTCCTGTGGTGTTTTTTCTTATTTCTTGGTGTACCTATTGTAGATTTTGGGTTTGTGGTTTTCATGAGGTCTTGATGCAGGAAAATACACACACACACACACACACACACACACACGATTGTTTTAAGTTGCTGGTCCTAATTGCAAATGGAATTCCAGGGTCCTGCATTTGTACATACCCTCCTCTTCTCCTAGTTATTGGTTTTGATACCATGTTTACGTGTGGATGATTTCCTACCTTAACTATATGTTTGTTTTTACCAGTGAGCCTTCTCAGTTGTAATTTTCTTGTTTCTAGTTGTGGTCTGTTTTTTTGTGGGTTTATTTTTCCAGGCTAGGGGTCGAACCAGAGCTGCAGCTGTCAGCCTACACCACAGCCACAGCAACGCCAGATCCGAGCTGCATCTGCGACCTATACCACAGCTCACGGCAACACTGGATCATTAACCCACTGAACAAGGCCAGGGATTGAACCCGCAACCTCATGGTTCCTAGTTGGATTCATTAACCGCTGCGCCATGATGGGAACTCCTGTAAAGCTTTTGAATTCTCTGTTGAATGTGAACAAAAGCCTTGCTGGGTAGAGTAGTCCTGTTTGTAGTTTTCCCCCTTTCATCACTTCAATTAATATCCTACCATTCCCTTCTGGCCTGCAGAGTTTCTACTGAAAATTCTGCTGATAACTTCATGGGGGTTCTTTTGTATGTTGTTTGTTGCTTTTCCCTAGTTGCTTTTACTTTGTCTTTAATTTTGGTCATTTTATTTAATATGTGTCTCAGGGTGTTCCTCCTTGAGTTTATACTAAATTGAATGTGTTGTGTTTTTCCATTTAGTGTTTTGAATTAGTGTTTACTTACCAATGATTGGGATGTTTTTGGCTATTGGCTCTTCAGATATTTTGTGAGGCTCTTTCTCTCTCCTCTCCTTCTGAGACCCCTATAATGTGAATGTTGGTGCATTTCATGTGTCCCAGAGTTCTCCTAGACTGCTCTCATTTCTTTTCATTCTTTTTTCTTTATTCTGTTCCTTTATAGTGATTTCTACCAACCTGTCTCACGTATTCTTCTGCCTTTGATTCATTCTAGTGTATTTTTTATTGTGGTTATTGTTCATCTGTTTGTTCTTTAAGTTGTGTATTTCTTTGTTAAACACTTCTGGTAATTTCTCAGTCTTTGCCTCCATTTTTTCTCCCTGAGATCTTAGATTGTCCTTTAGTATCAGTACTCTAAAGTCTTTTTCATAGAGGTTGACTGTCTCCATTTCACTTAGTTGTTTTTATGAGGTTTTGTCTTGTTCCTTCAACTAAGGTATATTTCTTGGCTGTTTGATTTTGTCTAGCTTTTTGTGTTTGTGGTCTCCTTTCTACAGGCTACAGGGGTATAGCCTCTCTTGCTTCTGGTATCTGCCCCCTGGTCCAAGGACTTGACCAGCTTCCTGATGGGAGGGACTGGTGCCTGCTCATGGGTGAGTGGAGCTGGGTCCGACCCTCTGGCGGATAAGACTGTGTGTGGGGGGGATTAGAGGTGGCTGTGTTCCTGGGAGTACATTAGGCAGCCTGTCTATTGTTGGGTGGGTCTGTAGTCCTACCCTTTTGGTTGTTTGGCCTGAGGCTTCTCTGCAGTCATGGTTGTAGGGTTGGGGTGGGTCCAGGTTTTTAAAAAATGGCAACCTCCCGGGGAACTCATGCTGGTGATTCTTCTCACGACCTCCACTTGCGCTGCCCTGCCCCCACAGTGAGCCACAGCCGCCCCTGCCTCCCCAGGAAACCCTCCAAGACCCGCAGGTAGATGGCCCAGGTTCTCATGGGGTCAATGCTTTGCCCTGGACCCAGTGCATATGGACCTCGTGTGCCCTCCAAGACAGAGTCTGTTTGCCCCAGTCCTGTGCAGCTCCTGGCTCGGGCCTGCCAGCCTTCAGTGCCTTGTGCTCTGGGAGCTCCTTCTTCCCGTGCCAGACCCCCAGGCTGGGGAGCCTGCTGTGGGGCTGGGAACTCTCACTCCCATGGGTGAGCCCCTGCGTATAGCTACTTTCCTGACTGCAGTCGCCCACCTGGGGTATGGGTTTTGCTATTCTGCTGAAGTGCCCCTCCTAGGGATTCATTGTGGCCTCTTTGTTTTTGGGAACAGGATTTCTTTCTTGGTAGTTTCCAGGCTCCTTTGATGATGGTTGCTCAGCAGTTGGCCAGGATTTGGTGTTTTAGTGAGAAGGGAGCTTGAGTCCTTCACTCTGCCCTCTTGTCTCAGTAATTCCAGAGGGACTTTTCCCTTTGTGCTTAGTGTCGTTCACCTGCTGCATTGGGGCTGCATGCAGAGGCCTTGCACCTGGCCCTTCAGACCAGAGTTCCTCCTGGGAAGTGGCTACAAATGCTTTCATTCTTGACTCATTTTAAATATCACAGTTTCGGGGTCGGGGTTAAGATATAAACTTTTCCTGTCATTCCGACTTTACCAGAGTAAGTGGTCATCAAATTCCATTCATCCATAGACATACTCAACTTAGGGTGTCTGTAAATTTCCGTTCTGCTTGTCATTCTGGAAAATAACTACTAGTAAGAGAAACCAGTGAAGAGCCTTAAGGGTAAAATAGAATCAGTCTTACGCTTTGCAAAGGTCGTGTTCACTGAGAGGCGAGGTAGTTAAAGAGTTCAGAGTGGATGCAGGGGGATACTAGACAACTCGGGGGTTCAGGAGAAGGAGGGTGTGGCTGAGGAACGTCCAGTGAACCCTTAGAAAATGTTTGGGAAGTAAGATTGCTGGGACTTGGTTGTGACCCATTATAGAAGTTGGGGTGTCAGGGTTGGCTCCCAGGCTTCTGACTTTGCACCAGGATGAATGTTGGTAGTGTTCACTCCAGATAGGAAATAACATGTGAATTTTGGGCTTGAGCCTCCCCAGTCTATAGGTTTGCTTTAGGCAAGTGGAGCTAGAGGTGCACAGTGCCTCTGGCGTGCAGGGACCAGAGCTCTGCAGAGGCCTGAGCTAGATGCGTGAATGCAGGAGGCTGCGTCTGCAGTGGCTAGTGCTGAATCGAGGGACTCCAGGGTTCAGTAATCAGGTGAGTGAGGATGACCCATCAGGTGACCAGAGAAGTAGAGGGGGAGCTCATGTCACAAGAGAGGCTGGTGTCAAAGAAGCTGTGGAGGTTGTTTCCAGGACGGGGAGTGGGTAGTGTTAACAGGTGTTGCTGTAGCAGGTCGGACGTGTCCTTTCAAACTCGATGTTTATCTTTTTTTTTTTTTTTTTTCCTTTTTAGGACCACACCTGCGGCATATGCAAGTTCCCAGGCTAGGGGTCTAATTGGAGCTGCAACTGCCAGCCTACGCCACAGCCACAGCAACGCAGGATCCTTAACCCACTGAACACGGCCAGGGATCAAACCTGCGTCCTTGTGGATACTAGTCGGGTTCGTTACCACTGAGCCACAGTGGGAACTCTGGATGTTTATTTTCATATCATATTATTCACATCTGTGGACCAGTTACATATGATTTTTATATCCTGCCTTTTGTTATTTTTACCTAATTATCATTAATATTTTTCTGTTTGTCTTCAGTTCACTGAGTTGCTGTGCACTTGATGTAGCCATTTTGGTATTACTAAGCAGTTAAATAAGGTCCCATGCTTTGTAAACAGTGTAACAAGAAATGTCTTTGCACATATGCTTTTGGAGGGGTATATTTTTGATGATTTTCCTAGGCTAGTTTAACAGAAGTGGGATTATGTCACCAAAGGCTCTTTGGCTTGAAATTTTGTAGCAAATGACATACTGTTGAAGCAGTGTTCATAGGTAGCTTTTCAAAAAGCAGTATAAGGAATTCCCATCATGGTGCAGCAGAAATGAATCCTACTAGGAACCATGAGGTTGTGGGTTCAATACCTGGCCTCACTCAGTGGGTTAAGGATCCGGCGTTGCCATGAGCTGTGGTGTAGGTCGCAGACATGGCTTGGATCTTGTGTTGCTGTGGCTGTGGTGTAGGCTGGTGGCTACACATCCAATTAGACCCATAGCCTGGGAAGCTCTATATGCCGCGGGTACGGCCCTAAAAAGCAAAAAAAAAAAAAAAGAAAAAAAAAAGAAAACAATATCAGGGAGTTCCTTCGTGGCTTAGCAGTAATAAACCTGACTAGTATCCATGAGGACGTGGGTTCAAATGCCAAAAAAGTCTGTATTATTTTTTTAAATTGACAGTAATTATTAAGATATTTAGGAGAGACGTAGATATAAGGAGGAAAGTAACACTCCATTTACTGAAATCTTACTGTTAATATTTTTTAAAATATATTCTCATATCTCTTTTTCAATAGAAATTCATAGACATAGTCTGTGTAAATGGGATCTCATTAACTTTTGTAACCTGCTGTTGTGTCATCTGAGAATATGCTGTGGCAATAAATATAGATGCTTTTATCATTTTTAATGGTTTTATGTGTACTTAGAGTTTATTTAACCATTTAAGGTGTTTTTTTTTTTTTTTTTTGGTTTTTTCAGAACCTACGGCATAAGGAAGTTCCTAAGCTAGGGGTCGAATTAGAGCTACAGCTGCGGGCCCAAGCCACAGCCAAAGCAACGCCAGATCCAGGCTGCCTCTGCAAGCTATGCCACAGCTTGCTGCAATGCCAGATCCTTAACCCACTGAGCAAGGCCAGATATCAAACCTACATCCTCATGGATACTAGCTGGATTCTTAATCTGCCGAGCTACAGTGGGAACTCCTAATTATTTAAGTTTCTGAGAGTATGTTTGTATAGGTTAACGTTAAAATCCTAGATGTGCTATTATTGATGGGTCAACAAAACATATATTTAATATTTCATATAAATTTCCATGTTGTACAGCATTTTTTTTTTTTTTTTTTGGAAGTTACCACCCAGGTCAAGCAAAGTTTTAAAGTGATTTTTCTTCTTTTTCTTTTTTGGCTGCCCTGCAGTATATGGAGTTCATGGGCCAGGGGGGCCAGGGGTCAGATCGGAGTTACCGATGTGACCTGCATACACCTGTGGCAACCCTGGATTCTTTATCCCACTGTGCCAGACCAGGGATCAAACCTGCTTCCTGGCACTGTGGAGAAGGCACTGATCCCTTTGGGCCACAGTGGGAACTCTTAAAGTGAAGATTTTTGTTGGAGAACACTTTTTTGGGGTTGAGTGGGGATTGTGGTAATTGGTTTCAGACATCTAAACGTGTGTATGTATTTTCCATCTCTTGCTTCTCAGCTTTTACCTGTGATGACAGAGCAGCTGCAGTGGATGCCCTTTGTGGGGGCCAAGCTTCACGAGCCTTTTGTCAAGTTCATATATTGGTCTCTGAGGCAGCTCGATGCTGGAGCACAGGTAAGTGGTGAACAGTGATCTGCCTGCAAGGAAAATCCTATTTAGTCCTCTTTCTCATGATTTTGCTCTTTCAGTTTTTTTCCACGTGCTCTGTTTTCTATTTCAGGACCTGTCCTTGTTTCCCTTGCTTTTTTTCACCACTTTTTCCTTTCTGTATCATATTTCTCAGTGCAATGGATTGGATTCAATATGTAACATTGTTTTTTGAGTTTCAGAATTCCATAAGTAAGGAGTTTCACTATGTTAGGTTATTGTTGAAACCCAACTGTTTCACTCCCATCATTTAGCTTATAATTTTTCACTTTCTGAAGGCAGTAGATTGATTTCTTTTTTTATGCAAGTAAACACATGCTAGCTAAATGGGACAGTGATTATTAGGGTAACCCAATCCAAGAGGAGAAATTATTCCAGCCTCTTATGCAGTGAAGGGCAGGTGTTACCTACTCAGGTCAGGGTCATTTCACTTGGGTTATGAGGTGCACATGTAACCACGTGTGCACTGAATTGTGTAGGTTTGTAAAATTTTATTTCCCATTGGTTTTTTTTTTTTTTTTGGTCTTTTTGGGCCACATCCGCAGCATATGGAGGTTCCCAAACTAGGGGTTAATCAGAGCTGTAGCTGCTGGTCTACACCACAGCCACAGCAATACCAGATCCAAGCCGTGTCTGCCAGCTACAGCACAGCTCACGGCAATGCCAGATCTTTAACCTACTCTGCGAGGCCAGGGATTGAACCTGCATCCTCATGGATGCTAGTCAGATTCGTTTCTGCTGAGCCACAATAGGAACTCCCCCCTTAGTGTTAATAAATGCTGCTATAGCTTTCATGTGGTTCAGCATGGAGAGGAACCTCGGTGCCCAGGTAGGCTGCTCTTGGTCCTGTGGAGCCTGAAAACGCAGGGCCAAGGGTGAAGTGAGGATTGAGGCTAGGAAGCGTCTTCCCCAAGGGCTTCCGCGTGGTCTGCCTTCGTGGTGCACGAGAGGAGGTGCCCGGGCACCGGTGTGTGCACACGCACGCACACACGGGTCACTTCCAGGTACTGGCCTGAGCTGTGTGTCTTACCAAAGTCATTAAGTGGTGACGTCTGTTAGGGTCACTGTCAGATGTGCCCTGTGCACCTGCCTCCTCCGGTCTGTGGCTGGTCGTCTCCCCTTGACAGTGTCTGTGCAGAGCAGGGGCTTCTAATTTCGGTGACGGCTGGCTTACTAAGTGTTTCTCACAGGTCGTGCCTTAGGTGTTGTATCAGGAATGTGCTCACCGTACCCCAGGTGCTGCTGCGTCTTCTTGGAGAATTGACCCTTTTATCACCCGTGATGCCCTCCTTCCCTAGGGACTTTCCCTGCCCTGAGGCCTGTTTTGCTGAAATGCAATTGGCTCTGCCCGCTTTCTTGGGGTTGCTTTCAGCGTGGTCTGTCTATACATGAACTGTTAAGCCATGTGTGTCTTTATGTTTAAGTGGATTTTTTGTGGACAGTGTGTAGTAGGGGTCTTATATTTGTTGTGATTTAGAGTAATTATTGATACCGTGGCCAGCATTCTGTTTGTTACAGTGTTCTTTTTTCTTCCACATGTCTTTCTCCTGTCATCTTTTTGCACTGCGGCTTTAAAGTACAAATGTATTATCTTTTCCAAACGGTATCAAAAGCTTATGGCAACACGTTTAAATTAGATTGCAATGCTTGTGCTGCACCACCACGTCATTTGGCCTTTGAGACCCTAAGATCTCAGTAGGTCTGTCTCTGATTTTATGCAGAGGTTCTGAAGCTTATGCTCATTATCCACACTGCATGAGCAGTGCTGGTTTGGGTACCAGTTAGTAAGTCACAAGATGGGGCAACTGTCACATAACTCGGTGGTGTGGGTCGGAGAACCGTTTTCTGATAAGGGGTATAAGTCACGTCTGAGCCTGCCTTAAGCATTCTCACTGGTAGCTGTGTGCGCGCTTTTCCTGTGCTGGCTTCTTTAGGGTGTGTGGAACACAGCAGCAGCCGGTGTTGCTTTAGAGGCATCATATGCCATCATTTTTGTTTTGCTCATTTTCTTACTTTAGTTCATTAAACATGAGAATTTATCCCTGATTCTAACGCAGTATTTTGTTTTTCTGAAATTGTTAAAATTTATCAAAATCATTATGACTTTTAGTCTTTCTGAGCTGTAGAACACTGAGGCCCTGGACAACCACTGTACAAGCTGCACCCCGAGGGCCCTGTGTCAGCAGTGGGCGGGGGGGCAGGGGCCCCGTCGGTCCTCTGACTGCTGTGTGCCCGCGGTCTGCCACGATCTGCTCTTAAATGCTTTGAAATTGAATCTTGCCTTAGTTCTTCTCTGATTTCATTCTTAGGAAATTACTCGTTTTTAATTTCTTAATTCTAACCATTTCTTTAGAGAAAGATGTAGTCATAAATCTTTCTTTTTTCTTTTTCTTTTTAAGGTTGCACCCACGGCATATGGAGTTTCCCAGGCTAGGGGTCGAATGGGAGCTATAGCTGTAGCTGCTGGCCTATACCACAGCCATAACAATGCCGGATCTGAGCCACCTCTGCAGTAATTGCAGATTGTTAATGCACTGAGCGAGGCCAGAGATTGAAATGGCATCCTCATGAATACTAGTTGGGCTCTTAACCCACTAAGCCACAACGTGAACTCTCAGTTTTTTTGCTTTTTTTTTTGTCTTTTTGTCTTTATCTAAAGCCGCACCCGCGGCATATGGAGGTTCCCAGGCTAGGGGTCTAACAGGAGCTGTAACCGCTGGCCCTCGCCACAGCCACAGCAACGCGGGATCCGAGCCGCGTCTGCAACCTTCACCACAGCTCATGGCAATGCCGGATCCTTAAACCACTGAGCAAGGCCAGGGATCGAACCCGCAACCTCATGGTTCTTAGTCGGATTCGTTAACCACTGAGCCACGATGGGAACTCCGAACTCTCAGTTTTTAAGTTGATTATAAAATTAATCTTTCCAGTCTTGCATATGTTCAACTACATTTAATTTTGTTGGGGTTTTTTTTTTTTTTTTTTGGTCTTTTAGGGCCCTAGCAGCAGCATATGAAAGTTCCCAGGCCAGGGTCGAATTCATAGCTGTAGACGCTGGCCTACGTCATAGCCACAGCAACAGGGGATCTGAGCTGCGTCTGTGATCTACAGACCTACTCGTTAACCATGACGTTACAGGTTCGATCCATGGCCTCGCTCAGTGGGTTAAAGATCCAGAGTTGCCATGAGCTGTGGTGTATGTCACATACATGGCTCAGATCCCGAGTTGCTGTGGCTGTGGTGTAGGCCAGAAGCTGTAGCTCCTACTCAACTCCTAGCCAGAGAACCTCCATGTGCGGCAGGTGCGGCCCTAAAAAAAAATAAATAAATAAATCTTAAAAAAAAATGTATTTTCTGAACGTGAATAAGTGTACTGAGATAGTACATATTTTTAACAGCATTCGACTATGACATCCACACTGAGGAGACTGGGTGAAGACATATTCAAAGGAGTGGTAACTAAAGGAACTCAGGGTAATTCTGCAGAGCATTCTCTGGAGAATAAACCAAAGACAGCTGCTTTCTTTAAGAGCTCCAGTTTACCATTGAGATTTCTATCGACTTTAATTGTTCTCAAAACAGTCACTCAAGGTAAGCTTTCAGATGTGCTTCTGGTCTAATTACTTGTAAACAGTTAGAACTCTGAAATGAAGCAGTGTTTTCATAGATAAATATGTTTTGCCTTTTCAGAATGAGCTTTTGTTTAAATTGGCACATTATCAAACCCGACTTTAATGGCTGAATTAGGAAAATGAGAGGTGGGCCAGATTATTGGCCTTCCCAGAAGCCTTTGTTGATTTTTAGATGGTATTCCCATAGTGGCCTTTGCTGTCACTGTCACTGCATTGACCATATAGTCCTGAAATCACTAATTTATTTCCCGCTAGAGCAGGTGTTGGCACACTAGAGCCTGTGGGCCAGACCTGGTTTGTAACATTTTGCTTTTTTCCTGTTGTCTCTTTTCACAAGGACAGAGGTGCGTGGCAGCAGCAGAGGCAGCGCGGCTGCAGGGCCCGTGATGTTGTGCCCGGTCGCTGCTCTGGTGTGTGAGCGCTCGGCCTTGTTGCCTCCGCGTCCTCTGTGCCCGGCGCGGGGCTCAAGGTCTGCTAGTGAACGAGGAAATGAAGGAATCGAAAATGTGTCCGTCGGAGTTGGCCATTTTAGTGCAGTTCTGATCCACTGCTGTAGGTGGTTGTCGTGTGGGTTAGCGTTTGTGAGGCTGTG
The DNA here is from genome assembly GCA_004024745.2 of Catagonus wagneri. Classification (NCBI taxonomy): domain Eukaryota; kingdom Metazoa; phylum Chordata; class Mammalia; order Artiodactyla; family Tayassuidae; genus Catagonus; species Catagonus wagneri. The sequence goes on along the minus strand of PVHT020003144.1, from coordinate 8,499,519 downwards.
GAGGTCGGTGATAGCTGTGTAGTCCTTCTCCCTTCCCTGTGTGCTGACTGTGTAACTCGGTCTGGTGGGTGTGTAAGCGGCAGTGGCGGCGGGCTAATCTGACGACTTACTCTAAAGTACAGCCTCTTCAGCAGAATATTCTTGATTGTAAGGAGTTTAAGGAAAAAAGAAAAAGAAAGAAAAAAAAAACCCCAAACCACAACTCTGCCCGAGTGATTTTCTTCTCAAGGTTGTGGTTCCCAAAGTTATAAGAGAGGGGTGGTGACTGGTTGAAAGGCCGAGTGTGAGAAGGGAGTGTCAGCCCAGCCCGGAGTTCAGCACGGGCCAGCGTCACCGCGGCGGCCCGTGATCAGGTGCGATCCTCGCCTCTGCCAAGGCCGACGGGACGACAGAGGAGCGGGCGCTAGTGTGTCTGCCACCGGCCGGGACGAGTGCGGGAGAAGCAGCGTGGCCGCGGCGGGGGAAGCTGGCCGAGCAGCGAGAGGACGGCCGCGTGCTGTGGCTCGCTGTCTGTATCCCCTGTAAACTCACCTGTGAGGCACTTAGGTTGGGAGGGCGTGCCTCGGGAATGGGGACAGTGAGGGCCCTGAGAGCGACCCCACAGAGCGCCCTCGCCATGTGAGGACACGCGCAGCAGGAGGAGGGCTCTCACCAGCATCCAAGCTGCCAGCCCCTCAGCCTCCAGAAGGACCAGCAGCAAATTTCTGTTGTTTGTAAGCCACCCTGCCTCGGGCATTTTGTTATAGCAGCCTGAATGGCCTAATTTGTGTTTCAGAAAATGAACTCCATAGGAAATTACAGAAATCTGTTAATTTTTGACCAGCACTATGACTACTGCAACCAGAGTGATACTAAACTACAATGACCAGAGTGTAACTAACTACCATTTTTACAAGCAGTATTAAGTAGCTGTAATGTGTGGGAAAAGAAATCTTGTTCACGTAAGCAAAACAAAGTACGTAGGAGTTCCCGCTGTGGCATAGTGGGTTAAGAATCCGACTACAGGAAGTTCCAGTGGTGGCTCAGCTGGTTACAAACCCGACTAGTATCCATGAGGATGCAGGCTCAATCCCTGACCTCATCTAGTGGGTTACGTATCCGGCGTTTTCATGAGCTGTAGTGTAGGCCAGCAGCTCTAGCTCCAATTTGACCCCAAGCCCGAAAACTTCCATATGCTGCAGGAGTGGCTTTAGGAAAAAAAAAAAAAAAGGAACCCGACTACTACACCAGCTCGGGTCACTTCAGGGGAGCCGGTTTGATCCCCAGCCCTGTGCAGTAGGTTAAAGGATCCAGGGTTGCTGGCAGGTCTCAGTTGTGGTTGGGATTTATCCCTGGCCTAGGCATTTCCATATGCTGCAGGCTCAGCCATAAAAAACAACAACAACAAAGTAAAATGTGGGCACTAAGCTGATGTGGTAACTGAAGAACCTCATCCGTTGTGAAAGATAATAGGACATGAGTAAAGATTTGGTAAATAGTGGGTGAATGAGCAGGTCGATAAATAATACTGCTGAAATTAAGGGGCAGAAATAAAGGACTTTCATTCTTCTTACCTGGGAAGACCAAGAGTATGAAAATTTATGAGATGCCCCAAGTGGCTAAGGGTAATAACACGAGTTAAAATTCCAATATGGTTTGTGTAAGCTGAGAGAGTAAACTTTATTTGAAAAAAATATTTTCAGTGAATATGATCATTTAAAGCAAACAAAACAGCCACACTGGAGCAGAGGTGCTTCATATATACTTATTAATTAATTTGCTTCCTGGTCGAAGTCAATTTTTTTTTTTTTTAGCTGTACAGTGGCACATGGAGGTTCCTGGGGCAGGGGATGAACCTGGGCCACAGCTGCAGCAATTTTGGATTCTTAACGGACTGTGCTGGGCCAGGGATCAAACCCGAGCCACAGAGACAACACCAGGTCCTTAACCTGCTTGCTGTAGTGGGAACTCCTCAAGTCAGTTTTTTAAGAATATAGAATCATGAGAAGTCCAGCTCTCAAAGATGTTAGGGAGTTCCTGTTGTGGTGCAGTGGTTCATGAATCCGACTAGGAACCATGAGGTTGTGGGTTCGATCCTTGGCCTTGCTCAGTGGGTTAACAATCTGGCGCTGCTGTGAGCTGTGGTGTAGGTCGCAGATGCAGCTTGGATCCTGAGTTGCTGTGGCTGTGGTGTAGGCCGGCAGCTGTAGCTCCGATTAGACCCCTAGCCTGGGAACCTCCACATGCCGCGGGTGTGGCCCTAAATGACAAAAAGGGAAAAAAAAAAAGATGTTAGAATCTTGGGGGTCCTCGATGATAAATAGTTCAGTCTGCTCCACTTTGCCATGAGTGGTGCACTAGAAGCCTTCTTAATGTTTCTGGTTGAGAGGTGGTGTGTTGGCTCTGTGGTGAGAGAGGGGATCAGAGGACTTAGCGTAAGAGTTAGCGTTTTCACAGGACCATCAGGTTGGTGGGAGTTCACAGCAAAGAGTAAAAAGGAAGGCCACACCCCAGGGGACAGTCTGAGCAAGTGCTTGGAATGTGAACAAGCTGGGAAGAGCCTGGCGCCACGGAGACCAGTCAGGTGTCAGGTGTAAAGATGTGTTTTTGTCCATGGTGCAGTGTCAGCTTTGTAATGCCTGGCGACAAAGGCTCTGACCAGAGCTCACACCATGGAGCCTCCTGTTCCTCCCAGTCACCTCTCAGCCATTTCACTTGTCTTTCTTAGCAATTTTGCTATTTCTAAGTTATTTTAATTTTAAAAAATTTAAACTCCTTCCTGGCCAGGGTGTCTTTTTACAAAACCAATTTAAGCATTTCTCTGTCTTATATCCTTTTTGGTAAAGTCTTCATGATAGACAACTTCCAATAGTCTTTAGTTAGATTTTTGTTATTGTTGAGTATTTCTGAAAAGTGTTTATGTTTTCAATTGTTATCTTTATGGTATAAAACGGATGTTGAAAAATTGGACTAATTCCCTTTATTTTTTAAGAAATGTTAAACATACTTTTTTTTTTTTTTTTTGTCTTTCTAGGGCCACACCTGCAGCATATGGAGGTTCCTAAGCTAGGGGTCAAATTGGAGCTGTAGCCGCCGGCCCACACCAGAGCCACAACAATGCAGGATCCAAGCTGCATCTGCGACCTACACCACAGCTCACGGCAACGCCGGATCCTTAACCCACTGAGCAAGGCCAAGGATCGAACCTGCAACCTCATGGTTACTAATCAGTTTTGTTTCCGCTGCGCCACAACAGGAACTCCAAGAAACACACATTTGTTATCTTTGGTATAAATACGTAATAGGAGTTCCCGTTGTGGCTCAGTGGAAATGATTCTGACTAGCATCCATGAGGACATAGGTTCAATCTCTGGCCTCGCTCAGTGGGTTAAGGATCTTGGCATTGCCATGAGCTGTGGTGTAGGTTGCAGATGTGGCTTGGATCCCGTGTTGCTGTGGCTGTGGTGCAGGCTGGCAGCTATAGCTCTGATTTGACCCCTGGCCTGGGAACCTGCATATACGTTGTGCAGCCCCAAAAAGACAAAAATTAATAAATAAAAAAACAAATGCATGAATACAGGATCAACGCTGTTCCTTTAGTTGGAAAAATTACTTGTTTAGGTATTCTTTTCTAATTGTGAAAATGGCTTAATTAAAGGAATGTCTGAGAAATGTCTAAAACCTATTTTTAAAGTCACGTAGAGGAGTTCATTGAAACCTGCCTCTAAGGTCTAATTTGAACAAGCTTCTTGAGCCTAAAGACAAAATTTATAAATGAGTTAATACATTACCAATCAGGCAGAATGACTATGATTAGCTGTTAAAATTCTAAATGCTACACTGAAAAAAAATACTAAAATGTGTTTAATAGTGTTGCTTTATGGTATAAAACTGCCATCCTCCATTAAAAACATCCTTCCTGTAATTTTGATTAACTGACAGACGACAAAGATCCTGATGGGACTATTTAGTACCCTGAAGTTGTAAAACCACCCCCAATTTGCCATTTTCTGACGGACATATCTATGACTAATTTTTGTTCAGTTCACTTTTTCCTGTAACATTTTATTTTTTAAAAAAATGTGTTTATGGCAAATTATTAACAGCTGCTAAAATCTAAGAAGTACAACACATTTCATTTATACCACTTTTTTCTGTTTTCTGTGTTTGAAAGTTCAGAATTAGGCTTTTGAAATTAAAAATACTATTTTTAATGGAACTTTGAAAGATTTAGAAACTCCGCCAGCTGGCATGGTTCTTACTCAGGTAGGTGCCCGTGTGCTGTTGTCCATGTGTGGGTGCGAAGCGGTAGATGTGGCTCAGCCAAGAAAGGGTGCTGTCCTGGTCTCCAGTTAGAAACGTCTGATAAATGTTGGTAACGGAAGTTTAATCCCTTCGTTACTGTGATGTCCTAGCAGGCGTCATGAACCTGACTGTCAGACATACTGTGTGTGGCATTCCCGCAGACTCTTCTTCCTTTCCAATTTGGATTCCTTTTATTTCTTTTTCTTCTCTGATTGCTGTAGCTAGGGCTTCTAGAACTAGGTTGAATAGTAGTGGTGAGAGTGGACATCCTTCTCTTGTTCCCAATCTTAGTGGGAATTCTTTCAGCTTTTCAGCATTGAGAATGATGCTAGCTGTGAGTTTGTCATCTATGGCCTTTTATTATGTTGAGATAGGTTCCCTCTATGTCCACTTTCTGGAGGGTTTTCTTAAAACATAAATGGGTGTTGAACTTTGTCAAAAGCTTTTTCTGCTTCTACTGAGAGGATCATATGGTTTTTATTCAGTTTGTTAATGTGGTGTATCACACTGATTGATTTGTGGATACTGAAAAATCCTTGCATCCCTGGGATAAATCCCACTGATCATGGTGTATGATCCTTTTAATGTATTGCTGGATTCAGTTTGCTAGTGTTTTGTTGAGGATTTTTGCATCTATATTCATCAATATATTGGCCTGTAATTTTCTTTTTTTTGGTGGTAGCTTTGCCTGGCTTTGGTATCAGGGTGATGGAAGCCTCAAAGAATGAGCTGGGGAGTGGTCCATCCTCTGCAATTTTGGGGAATAGTTTCAGAAGGATAGGTGGTGTTAACTCTTCTCTAAAGTTTGATAGAATTCGCCTGTGAAGCCATCTGGTCCTGGACTTTTGTTTGCTGAAAGTTTTTTAATGACAGTTTCAATTTCAGTACTCACCATTGGTCCATTCATCTTTTTTATTTCATCTTGGTTTAGTCTCGGGAGATTGTACTTTTCTAAGAATTTGTCCTTATGGGTTGTCCATTTCATTGGTATATGGTTGCTCTGTAGAGGTCTCTTACGATCTTTGTATTTCTGTGATGTCTGCTATAACTTCTTTTTCATTTCTAATTTTATTGCTTTGAGTCCTTTTTCTTGATAAGTCTGGCTAAGGGTTTATCAATTTTGTTATCTTTTCAAAGAAACAGTTTTTAGTTTCATTGATCTTTCCTATTGGTTTCTTTATTTCTATCTCATTGTATCTGATCTGTATGATTTTGTTCCTTCTGCTAACTTTGGGTTTTGTCTTTTCTTTCTCTGGTTGCTTTAGGTGTAAAGTTAGGTTGTTTATTTGAGCTTTTTCTTGTTTCCTGAGATAGGCTTGTATTGCTAAAATGTCCCTGAAGAACTGCTTTTGCTGAATCCCATAGGTTTTGGAGTGTTGTATCTTTGTTGTCATTTGCTTCTAGGTATTTTTTAATTTCCTCTTTGATTTCTTCAGTGATCCATTGGTTATTTAGTAGCATGTTGTTTAGTCTCCATGTGCTTGTGTTTTTCAGGCATTTTTCTTGTTGTTGATTTCTAGTTGTGTAGCGTTGTGGTCAGAAAAGATGTTTGATATGATTTCAGTTTCTTAAATTTACTGAGGCTTGATTTGTGGCCCAGGATGTGATCTATCCTAGAGAATGTTCCGTGTACACTTGAGAAGAGTGTGTATTTTGCTTTTCGATGGAATGTTCTGTAAATATCTTTTAAGTCCATCTGCTCTAATGCATCATTTAACACCTGTGTTTCCTTGTTGATTTTGTTTGGATGATCTGTCCTTTGCTTTAAGTAGGGTGTTAAAGTCCCCCACTATTAGTGTGTTATTGTCAGTTTCTCCTTTTAAGGTTGTTAGCAGTTGCCTTATACATTGTGGTGATCCTGTGGTGGGTGCATATATGTTTACAATTCTTATATTTTCTTCTTGGATTGATCCTCTGATCATTATGTAATGTCCTCCGTCTCTTATAGTATTCTTTGTTTTAAGGTCTGTTTTGTCTGATATGTGTATTGCTACTCCAGCTTTCTTCTGACTTCTATTTGCATGGAATATTTTCTCCTGTCTTCTCACTTTCAATTTGTATGTGTCACTGGAACTGAAGTGGGTCTCTTGAAGGCAGCATGCATATGGGTCTTGTTTTTGTATCCATTCAGCCAGTCCGTGTCTTTAGGTTGGAACATTAGACCATTTACATTTTAGCTAATTACTGATATGTATGCTATTACCATTTTATTAACTGTTCCAGATTTTTTTCTTGGTCTTTTTTCTTCCCTTCTTGTTCTCTTCTCTTGTGGTTTGATCGCTATCTTTAGTGTTGTATTTGAGTTGATTTTCTTTGTGTGTGTATCTATAGTGGATTTTTGGATTGCAGCTACCCTGAAGTTTTGATTTAGGAGTATATATATTTACTGTTATTAAACCGCTCAGAGTTGGCTTCATTTGAGATCAGAATTCATCAGTTAGACTGCGTTAGATTTCTGTTGCGCTTCATATAATTCACCAACACTTGGTTCTTAAAACAACCACCATTTCACAGACTAGCTCCCAGTTCTTCAGCTCAGGTTTGGGCTCAGCTCTTTGGGAAGCTGGGCTGGGCTTGCTCCCCACTCGTGGCTCTTGTTCTCAAGCAGCTCGCCTGCCCACACCCGTCTGTGTGGCCTGCGCCCATCTGCACTATGTCAGGGCTTCTGGGCTGGGAGGGGAGCTCTGGCCATCTCTGCTGCCTCCTACCAGTTGGGTTCCCAGGTTGGCCCTGGTGCTCAGGTGGGCGGTGGGGCTCCCGAGCTGATGGGAGTCCCTACAGCCTGGTCATTCTGAGCGGGCTGTGGGGCCAGAGCCTGCTGCCCACTGCCCATCTGACCTCAGTGGATGACCTCTGATCTTGGGGAAACGTTACTGCATTGACTGTTGGGACATTTCTTAAAGACTTAGTAATGCAGCATGCTTGTAAAATGAAACCAGTACAATTTTTTTTTTCTTTTCAAGGCCGCACCTGAGGCATATGGAGGTTCCCAAGCTAGGGGCCGAATTGGAGCTGCAGCTGCAGACCTACACCACAGCCACAGCAATGCCAGATCCAAGCTGCATCTGTGACCTGTGATGCAGCTTGTGACAATGCAGGATCCTTAACCCACTGAGTGAGGCCAGGGATCGAACCTACGTCCTCACAGACACTGTGTTGTGTGCCACTGAGCCACAGCGGCACCCCCCACACCAGTTTTGGTGCAATTGGTAACAAAAATTCTTAAAAGATACACTTTTAGAGGTCAGATTGGTCTTGTTTTTAAAAAAATCTTAATTTTTAGGGAAATCAAAATAAGGATATAACTTTTAATTCTCCCTGAAGAATAAAGGTAAAACCACTTAGAAAAATAACCAAATACCATTTTTCTATCCCCCAAATAAATACAGGACTATTTTTTAAGTTTGCCCACTTGCCATATCCTGTATCATTCAGCCTATTTAACTGGAGATGACTTATCCATGAGAAGTGAGGTAATCTGTGTCAAATACAGGCAGTGGTGCTGTGACAGCATTGTTCCTTCCTGTAAGGAAATAGTTTATACTCTTCTGCCTGAGCTGCTGCTGAACAAAGATTACTAAATAGGGCAAGTCCGGAGAGAATCTAGCAACTGTGCCTGACCTGAATGCCCATTTATTTTGCCGAGTGCTGTAAAGGTATGTACAGCAGTGTTCCTTGTACTAGATTCTACCAAAAGTAAAAATGAGGTGCCTATTAATTGACTCAGAGGCACAGATTTGAATTCCTAAAAATCCTTTCACATGTGTTTCAGTTTCACATAGGTTATTCTCAGCTCCTCATTCTTAGTAATTAGGGTTTTAGTTACTTCTTTAGTTTACATAGCTGGCACAGCAAGGAAGAAATTCAACCTGATGCCAGAGGAAGGAATTTTAGTGGTGATTTGGTCATATTTTCAGTGTGTTTCAAGACACTTTTTTTGCCTTTTTCTAGGGCTGCATTCACAGCATATAGAGGTTCCTAGGCTAGGAGTCTAATCAGAGCTGTAGCTGCCGGCCTATGCCACAGCCACAGCAACGTGGGATCCGAGCTGCATCTGCAACCTACACCACAGCTCACGGCAACGCCAGATCCTTAACCAACTGAGAAAGGCCAGGGATCGAACCTGCAACCTCATGGTTCCTAGTCGGATTCGTTAGCCACTGAGCCACGACGGGAACTCCTCGAGACACTTCTGAACCTCCATTTAAACAGAACTCTCAGCAGAGAAGTTAACTTCCTGCTGTGTGAACAGCATGAAAGCTTTTATTGCTTTGAATAGTATATTTAAAGAGTCTTTAAAAACTGGAATACTCTTGACCATTTAAAAGCAGGTGGAAATTGTTGCAGTGATTGATGTGTCTTAACTCGTTGGCATTGATCCTGTCACCTTTGTGCTTCCCGGTCATCTGTGGAACATCTTGGAGAGAGTTTTGGGGCTTCTGATCTGTCGGGTGCCATCCTGGAGTTGGCAGTGGTCAGACCACAGCCATTCCTGATGGCAGAGGTGCAGGCACACACCTGGCTTCTAAAGGGGCTCTGAGCGGCTCATGTTTGCACTTGGTTAGCAGACAGAAACCCTCTCTGAAAACTTATCAAGCAAGTTTGTGTAGAGTTACATTTGAAATAGGCGAATGCTTAGAAAGCAGCAGTAGCAAAAAATATCATCTCAGAAACTTGTAAAGACAGTAGGACTGATGCTGTGTAAATTTCTGGAAGCATGTGGTAGTCATAATCAGATAGTGGTATTCATTATTAAACATTGTTTTCTTTCTTAATATAAAAAGAAATGGTGTATACTTATTTCAGTGTTAAAATGGAAAAATTCAGAATGAAAACGTACCCTATCGTGATGTAACTTCTCTTCCCGTTTGAGTTCTGACGGATGAATTAGGGAGGAATGTCTAAAGTTAGCTCATAGTCTCTGGTCATTTAATTTTCCTTTGGCTCCTGAACTTGTTCAAGTGACAGTGTTCCCTTTTCACCTTGTTTCTGATCACCAGCTAGACTGCTGACGTGGCCATTGATTTTACACTGTTTTTCAGCTGACCACTTGGCTCAGGCATTTGATTCTCTTTGTTTGGACTTGAAGACGGATGAAGGAAAGATCTTGTTTTTGGAGTATCAAGCTGTTCCAGTAATACTGAGCCATCTAAAGATTTCCAGCAAAGGACTCCTGTCCAATGTCATTGATAGCTTGCTTCAGATGACAGTGGAGTCTCGTAAGTGTTAAGTTTCATACAAGAGAAATGGGGGGGGGGGTGATTTTTCTCATCTGCTCTGCGAGTGTAACTCTACAGACAGTGATGCATTTTATGGTATAAAAGGTTGTGTCAGAGAGTCATTCGTAACATCACTGAGATACCAAACTTATCCCTTCGTGCATGTATTCACTAACTTTCATGGTCACCTCAGTTCTGGGGATTTGCTCTGCAAACGGCACTCTCGCCTTCCAGCCTCTCTCTGGTTCCCTTTGTCCCCTCCTCTGACGGAGCAAATCTGTTTGCAGGCCATCACACTGCCTCCCTCCCAGGGAGGAAAGGACCAGCGCTGTTTTCACTGTCGCCCCTGCAGCCTCCCTGCTCCCACCAGGAGGGTGGGAGGGCGTTCAGGCCGCTTACGTGGTGCCTTTTACACTCACGGGCAGGAGTTCTGTGGTCGGCAGGGTTCTTCTCTGGTTCTGGTACTGGTGTAACAAGCTCTTTGGTGCCTGGTTTAGCCCAGGTAAGTATAGGCTGTTGAGGGTGAATGCTTTCACTTGCTCTGGTTGGCGCTGTTCTTTGAACCTCAAGTAGGCCCTTGACTCATAATAAGAAACCTCTCTGCTTCAGTACCTCTTCTTTTGTAGCTCATCCTCTCCCCGACAGTGCTTCTGAAACTAAACATTTATGCCCCCCAGGAAGTGGAAACCACAGGTGGGAAGCTTTGCTCAGCAGGGGTGGGTCCCTGGTGGCCACCGCGACCAACCTCGTGCCCCCAGCATGTGGCCACGTTCCACACTCTTTATGCATGTCTCACGCTCCTTCTGCGGCGTCCCTGTGGGGAGGCTGCTGGCAGCACCGGGGCCAGGAGAGTAGGCGGCCTGTCCTGGATCCCTCAGCCCGCCCGGGGTAGCACTTGGGACTTGGAACCAGGGCTTTGCGTCCAGGAGGAGCGACTCTGCCGCACACGTGTTGTTGTGTTGTCTTGCTGTGGGTGTCCAGTGTCCTTGGATGTGGCTTATTAGTATTTCTAGCCATCTGTCCCTGGGAAGTTAGCCTCACTGCTGGCGTCTAGCTGTCTCGATGAGTGATCTTGAGGTTCTGAATCGTGACTAATATCAAGAGTAGAGCAGAAAGAAAAAATTAGACCCAGAGTATTGAGATCACTTGTTGAAGTAGCAAGGTTTCCAGTTAGTTTCACAGATATTTTTAAACTTAAATCCTACTAGGAGCTTCTTTGTGGCACAGCAGGTTCAGGATCTGGCATTGTCACTGCTGTGGTATGGGTTCAATCCCTGGCCAGGAATTTCACATGCCATGGACTTGGCAAAAAAAAAAAAAAAATCCTACCACCTGGAAATGTCTGTTGCTAAGAAACTAGTTTCTCTGAATGTGTCTTAACAGCCAAAAGCATCCTACAGCCAAAGGTAACCAGACACGACTTTAGAATTGCAGCCACCCTCATGTTGGAGCTGTTAATCAGGTTCATTACTTTTTTTTTTTTCCTTTTTAGGGCCGCACCCACAGCATATAGAGGTTCCCAGGCTAGGGATCCAGTTGGACCTGTAGCTGCCGGCCTACACAGCCATAGCAACGTGGGATCCGAGCCACGTCCGCAACCTACACCACAGCTCATGGCAACGCTGGATCCTTAACCCACTGAGCAAGGCCAGGGATCGAATCCACAAACTCATCGTTCCTAGTTGGATTCGTTAACCACTGCGCCACGACAGGAACTCCGAAAACAGTCCTTTTAAATTACAATAAAATTGACATGTCTAATTTACCACCTTAACCATTTTAGGCGCACACCTTGTTAGTGTGAAGTATACTGAGCCTCCCCCACCATCCACTTCCAGAGCATTCATCTTGGTTATACATGAACCTCCCCCTCCCCCAGTCCCCACTATCTACTTCCTGTCTCTGGATTAGACAGCTCCAGGGTCTTCTGTGAGTGGATCATGCAAATGTTTGTGTGTCTGGCTCATTTCAACCAGCATGGTGTTCTCAAGGCCCATCCATGTGGCACCACGTCAGCTTCCCCCTTTTGAGGGCTGAACAGCACCCACTGTGTGCATTTTAGCCTCCATCTGTTAGTGGACACTTGGGCTGCTCCCACTTCTGGCTTTGTGAGTGGTGACACTGAGAATGGAGTTGTGTACGTTGCTGTTTGAGTCCGTTTTCAGTGTTTCGAGTCATCACTGTCTTTCATTAGAGTGAACAAGTATAAAATTATACTGAGGTTATGATTGTGCTCTAAGAAAAGAGCCATCACAGCTTGGTTCGGGTTTTCCCCAGAGCCTGTTCAGCCACCAAAGCAACATGTCTTCAGAGTCTGCACTTACTGTAAAGGGAAAGCTCACATGCAGAATTTAAACTCAGAGAACACAATGTCCAGCAAAGTGCAGGTGGGGCCAGTGGCACCCGCGTCCCCGGGGCCGTGCTGGGCATGAGGAAATCGACCTTGGAGGCTGCCTCACAGCCTCTCAAACTTTTCAGAAAGGAAAAGGATAAATCAGAATCTTGACCAAGTATAGTCAGAGTTTCTAGTTGTGGATTTTGGCAGAAGCATCTGTGATGTGAGGTTATGATGGACTCGCTTATGTTTTTGCCCCTCCTGCTCTTCTCCGCGGCCAGGGCCCCTCATCTTTGCCAGGCTGCCACGAGATCTGGCTCTGGCTCCCTCCTCGCCTGGCCTGCTGTGCCCTCGGCGCCTCCCCAGTCAGAAGCCTGGGCACAGGCTCCTGTCTGAGGGAAGGGGGCGGCTTGGGCCCCAAGCTCCACCCCTGCCCCCCACCCCCGTCACCTGCCACAGGCCTGCCCCTTGGATCAGCAGGGCCTCCTCCTGCCCTTGTCCCTGTCACTTCCTCGGGGCCCTTCGCCACTGTCCCTGTCCCCACACCTGATGCGTGTGTGCCAGTTCACCTGCCGGCCGACTTTGTGACACGCGGGAGGCACCATGGAGCTGCTTTTTCCGCAGCCACCACCGCCTGGGGGTACTCAGCGTCTCCACTCACCACTGTCCGCAGTGGCCTCCCGACGGTACCGCATCTTATCTGTAAATAAGGATGTGACATTCTCTATAGCTTTAGCACTTGCTGTGTCCCCTCCGCTCCGAGCTCCCAGTGCTCCCCCGTCAGGCAGAGCGCCTCCGGCTTGGGTTGCAGGTGGATGTACATGATCAGTGTGAGGACCGGCCCACTCTGTACCTGTATGATCAAGAGCTCATGTTGGATTTTGTCAGAATGTACTTGTAGCCTCTGTGGAGTTGACGTATCTAAAAGAGACCCTGTGATTAAGGTAATGAATTCAAATAATGACTTCGGGAGAGCCTGCTCTGGCGCAGAGGCGTCAGCAGTGTCTCGGGAGCACTTGGGATGCATAGTTGATACCTGGCCCAGGAACCTGCAGCCAAAAAAGAAAAAGTGATTACTTGGAGCTTTCTGTACAAGCCCTTATTGGTGTGTTTATTCATGCCAAGGCCTGACTGTCACAGGAAGTCAAGCAAAATAAAGGAACATGCATTCTCTTATGCTTTTGCAACTTACAACCATCTTAACATTTGTAGGTACTTTTGAGCTTTTGAGTGGAAACAGTGACGGTTGAGGATGGCGGGTAGGCAGAGAGCCCCACCTCTGCTGGCTGCTCTGCTGTTGCGTCCTGGCCGAGAGCGAGCACACCATGCACCTGGGGACCTCAAGTCAGAAAACCAGGGAACTGTTTAATGAAGCTGCTTGAGCTCTCAGTGTGTTTTTATTGCTATTCGTAGATGAAGTGCACTGCACTTGTGACCTAAATCTTCATTCTTCAGGGGGATTCTGGGTAACTGAGGTCCACACGCGTGTACACACGTGTAGACACCTGGGCTGGACTCCCGTGGGAAGGCAATTGCGTTTTCTCTCCTTCCCACCACACTGTCAAGGGTGAAGGACGCCCCGTCCCTATCTCAGCACCAGCTTCTCTCTCCTGCTGTCAGAACACTGCTGACTCTGTCACTTGGTCACTCCGGGTCATGCTGATTCCATGACGTAAAACGCGTGCCGACGTGGTCTTCCTGGCTGTGTGATGGAGAGCACGTTTCTCATGTATGGCCTTTATTCACTCATTTGTGCTTAAAAGTTCTGCATTCATTGTGAGAGCCTCTGAGTTTTACAGGGGAACTTAATTATTTTAAAGGCCATGATTTAATGTTTGTGTGATTTTTGTTTCCGATCAAGCTTCCCTCATTACCGATAGAAGTGATCTATGTCTTGTACACCGTTTTTACACATTATTTTGTTCACGTGAGCTTTTGGGATTTCACGGTTGCAGGCCTTACTGGGACTCATTCTTAAGCCTTTGCCTACGTCTCTATAAGGCAGAATTGCTGAACTAAAGCTTATACACACTTAAAGGTTTTTCATACAAATTTGCCAAATTCCTATTATTTCATTCCTACTGAGGTTGAATATTTTTACTGTATTTTATTGTGAGTCACTTGCTTGTACCACGTGTTCATTACCAAAACTATTAGATATGTCTTACTGATTTATAAGAGCTCTTTCTATAGTAAAATATCAATCTTCTAGCAAATATGAGGTTTCTGCCCCCCCACCCAAGTTTGGCATTTTCCTTTTATTTTTTTAAAGCTTTTGCCTTTTAACTTTTTCTAACTTTTTCATATAGGCATTTTAAGTTTTTATTTTATAAAATTTTTCAGTCTTTTATGAATCTTTCCCTCTTTTGCTTTAATGCTTAAAAAGTTCTTCACTTTTCAGTGATTATGTAAGTTGTGTCATTAACACTTAAATGAAACTCCTAAATGCAGGTTTTTTTTTTTTTTTTTTTTTAGAAAAAATGACCCCAACAAAATGTCTAACTGCTAAATATTCAAACAGCCTCCTGTTACAGACTTTCTCTCAAACACGGACTCTGCTTCATGGAAATGTAACATCAGGGAAAACAGTCTTTCTTCTGTTTGCATTGCTCAACAACAGTCGGCAGATGTTGTGATTTTTCTGGTGATGGAATTTTTGTCCCTTAGCTGGAGTCTGGAAAGAAGGCAAACCCAGAGCAGGGCGGGCCCCTCCCCTCACCTGCCCCACTGTCTTGCAGGGTCCCTGCAGCCCTTCCTAGAGGCCTGCAGCACCTCACTCTTCTTCCGAACCTGCTCCGTGCTGCTCCGAGCCCCGAAGCTCGAGCTCCACATTCTAGAGAAGCTCAGCATCATTCTTCAGAAACTGTCCAAAATCAAGTAAGAATCTTATTCCTAATGTTTTTGTATTAGAAGCTGTCTATTATGGTTTAGATTTTTCTGCATCTGTACTGGTTCAATTGAGAATATTGTATCAAGCTAATTGCCAGTAAACGTATAGTCTAGGTTCATGGCTGTTACTGCTTCTCTGAGATCAGGTTAATCCCAGAGCCTCTTGTTTCTGTCAGATCAACTTCACCACAAACAGTATGTAAAACAAAGGGCAATTTTTAACAACCAGCTGAGACCATTAGAGCAGATTCCTGCACTGGCATTCTATAATGCTGCTGGTGGAGATAAGGGAAATAATACAAATATATTGGGAGGGACAATAGAAATTCATTTTGCAGATCCTTATTATTGTTCTGAAGTGAATTTAGAGAAAGAGGAGGAAGGCAGAGAAGATTTAAAACGATGCTAATAACAGATGATGATGGGCTTGCTCCTGCCACTCACTAATGTGGATCTCACCGCAATAATCAAGGGCTTTCTTTTCCATTATTTCTTTTTCTTTCCGTGATACAAACACTGGTATAACCAGTTTTATAAGTTATAGAAAAGGACGTAGACTTTAAGCTACATTTTCCTTCAACTGTGGTGTACAGTCTAGTGCTTTTTTGTGGGAGGGCAAATCTGAACACCTGTCTGTCACCTCTGCAGGTAAGTGTGTTGGTCTGGTTCAGCTCCCGGGCCCCTCCCTCTCCGCACCCCCACGGTTTCCACGGCGGGAGGCCAGGTACTCTGCCAGGCCACCGTGTGCCTGAGAGCGAGTACAGAGCCTCCCGAAGGTCCTTGTAGATGTGTGGGGGTGGCTCTCTACCTTCCTTTGGTGTCTCACACTTCGTGCCACACCTCAGGAGGTTAATATCACATTATTACGTTGTACTCAACTCACCAGATTATTAGTTTAGCTCTGGTATCAGTTACATTTGTCACTCCGTTGTCCTTTTTTTGCAGACGGCCTGGTGGTGACTGTCTTGACTTGTAATTGGTCAGCTGCCGCGAGGCTGCAATGGCATTACTTAGGTGGAATTCCCTCTTAGCTCTTAATTCGTGGGATTTTTTTAGGTCGTTCAAGCTGCAGGCGTGCTTCTGGGCCAGTGTCTTTTCATAGGCGATGTGTTTGGTAGTTTGTGATCATTTCGGAGGTAGACAGATAACTAGAACAAAGCTGGAGTGAGCGAGTCAGGAATAACTGCTGCTCAAGCAAGTCTTAAAGGAAACCTTTAAACCCACAGAGCTGGGAAGCTGTCTGTAGCTGGTGGATGGATGGTCACGTAGGCTATTGCATAATCTCTCTCAAGACATAAACAGATGTAGGCAAAGGCCTGACTGGGAGCGAAATTACTGGCTGGGCACTGAAGAGGACGGTTGCAAAGGTATTCTGAGCTAAGTCAGGAGGGCAGCTAGTACCATGCTAGATTGAAAAGCCTGGCTTAAGTAAGGTAGTCAGTCAAGTTCCCTTGTGGTGTGGGTTCGATCCCTGGCCTGGAAGCTTCCATATGCTGTGGGCATGGCCAAAAAAATAGTACTAAATATTTGACTTTTCCTGGCTCCGAGGGGGAAAATGCTCTAGTAGGACTAGGGTGCAGTGTTCAGGGTTAGAAACCATTTTTTTCTCTCCTTGAATACTTTTCTACTTTAGGCCTCTGTCATAAACCTATTTTGTTTGTTTTGGCCGTTAATCTCTTAGTTACCTATTTTTTCCATCATTATTTGTCTTTTTAGGGCCGCACCTGCAGCATGTGGAAGTTCCCAGGCTCAGGGTTGAATCAAAGCTGTAGCTGCTGGCCTACACCACAGCCACAGCTGTGCAGTGTGGGATCCAAGCTACATCTATGACCTACATCACAGCTCACAGCCACACCGGATCCTTAACCCACTGAGCCCAGGGATCAAACCCACGTCCTCATGGATACTAGTCGGGTTTGATACTGCTGCTGAGCCACAAGAGGATCTCCTTCTCTGTTATTTTTAAAAACATATACCATTTCCCTACATTTATGCCTAACTTCTGTCCCACTGTTTCTAAGTGTGTAATATTCTCTTTCTCTTACAGGAGTAATAAGAAGCTCTTTGAACTCTTTACAGTTCATCTGATGCTTCAGGAGTTACAGAGGACAACACACCCAGAACATGCCTTTCTCTGTATTAACCTAAATTCAACTCTGTTCAACTTGGGTTTAACAAAAGGCAACTCCCTGGCCTCCAATGGAAGCCGTTAGCCTGGCTCTTTCCTAGTTACAGAGGTTATGTGTGTTTTGCTACTTGTAAGACTGTAAAAATCACCAAAGTAACTAAAAGTCTACCAGGTAAAGTTATGAGTAGCATCGTTTATCATGAAAAGTGACACCCACCTCAGGGCTTCTGCTGCCTGAAGACACACGGCCACTCCCTCCACCTGCCAGTGATGTCGTCGTCCCCAGACACCAGGGAGATGTGAGCCCCGTGCAGACGGAGGATGCACTTGTCTTGTGCGCTGCTACGTCCCTAGTGTCTAGAGATCGATATTTGTTAAGTGAAATAAATCTGTATTTTCTAACTTTTCTACAATGAATATATAATCCTTAGGAAACAAAAAAGTGAGCACATTATGACTGCAACCGTGTAAGCCGTGACCCTGGCTCTTTCCTAGTTACAGAGGTTATGTATGTTTTGCTACCTGTAAAACTGTAAAAAATCACCAAACTAAAAGCCTACCAGGTAAAGTTATGAGGAGCACATGTGCCCACACACACACGTAAGGACTGAACGCCACATTAAGGTGGTGGAAGTACTAGGGCTGATGAGTTGTGAAGAAGTTAAGAAAACTGTATTATCTTCTTCATTTAGTAACCCCCTCTCCCCCGCTGTGTTCCCTTATAGAGAACACAGGTTATGTGTACATCTGTGGGATTTGTGACTAAAAACATGAGCATATGCCTCGGGGGCCACTGCTCTGTCTGGAACATCACGTTTAAGTGACGTCATCCTTGCTTTCATCTCTTTCATGAAAGAAACAAACAGTATCACAGAATAGATTAAAAACAGCAGGAAGGGAAGAAATGATGTTGCCCAAATAAAGAAAACTACCGATGAAAAACAGCTACACCAAACTAAGAAACAGATATGTTCGCAACCAAGTGACCACCTACAGACAAGTTCTGTGCACGTGGCGCAGGCCCCAGTACTCAGGAGTCTTCTCTGTTTCTGTAAAACCCTCTTCCTACACAGAGAACAGGCTTGTTGCCAAGGGAGGGGGTGGGGCGGCGAGCAGTAGAGTTTGGGGTGAGCGGATGCAAGCCGGTGTGTACGGGGGGCTCAACACCAGGGCTGCCTGCAGAGCACAGGGAGCGCCACTCACTGTCCTGTGATAAGCGATAAGGAAAATAATTTTAAAAGAATGTATATATATATGTATAATTAAAGCACTGCTGTACAGCAGAAATTAACACACTGTAAATCAGCTACATTTGAATAATCTCACCCATATTCACATTTTAGACAGAACTAAAGTATATTTGCTTTGCAAGGTCTCCTAATGCTTTTTTAATTAAAAACTTTCTTTAATCTTTTTTCCTCCTTTTTTGGCTGCATGTTCCCAGGTCAAGGCATATGACGTTCCCAGGCCAAGGATCAGTCTGAGCTGCTTCTGGCACCTATGCTGTGGCAGCGCTGGATCCCTAAGTACTGCTGGGCTGGGGATCAAACCAGCAGCGCCAGAGATAACACTGGATCATTAAGCTACTGCAGGAACTGCCTCCTAATATCTCCTTATATTTTGATATTGTAGATAAACACTGATGTAGCTCTATAGACACAAGGATCTAACGTGTTAGAAAAAAAAAAAAAGTCCCAAAAACTATACCCAGAAGAAAGAACTGTTCACCGAAGTACAGGCAGACTTCAGATATACCATGGGTTCAGTTCCAGACCACTCGATGAAGCCAATGTTGCAATAAACTGAACCAAGAAAATTTTTCTCAGAATGTACAAAACTTAAGTTTAAACTACAGTCTATTAACTGCACAACACTATCATGTTCTAAAAAATAATGTACATACCTTCATTTAAAACTACTTCATTGGGAGTTCCCGTCGTGGCGCAGTGGTTAACGAATCCGACTAGGAACCATGAGGTTGCGGGTTCGATCCCTGCCCTTGCTCAGTGGGTTAACGGTCCGGCGTTGCCGTGAGCTGTGGTGTAGGTTGCAGACGCGGCTCGGATCCTGCGTTGCTGTGGCTGCGGCGCAGGCCAGTGGCCACAGCTCCGATTAGACCC